>CM022753.1:22207397-22477397 GCA_012411365.1 Ameiurus melas
TGTGAGCCAACACCTGCCCCACATTCCCCACCCCCATACAGGTCATCAGCATCACTTCATTAGGATGAAGTGTTTAATACGACTGAGTCTCAAAGCCGGTTATGACTGTCTGTTTGGATAAATTCTCACTCTGAGATTGTGTTTCATGAACAATCTCTGTTCTCTGAAGGCTTGTAGTAGGACATGTGGGAGGAGAGAGAGAGAGAGAGAGAGAGAGAGAGAGGGAGAGAGAAAGAGAGAGAGAGAGAGAGAGAGAGAGAGAGAGAGAGAGAAGAGGAAAGAGAGAGAGAGAGAGAGAGGAGAGAGAGAGAGAGAGAGAGAGAGAGAGAGAGAGAGAGAGAGAGAGAGAAAGAGAGAGAGAGAGAGAGAGAGAGAGAGATAGAGAGAGAGAGAGAGAGAGGGAGAGAGAAAGAGAGAGAGAGAGAGATTGAGAGCATTGTTGCTGGTCACCTCTGAGAGAGAAAGCACTTCCTGAGTGTGGTTACATCAGCCTGGGTTCTTGCCATGCTGCCTGACAGGCAGACCGCTGGATAATGAAGACCCTCCGGCTGTAGTGCACTTTCCCTGCCCTGTGCACACATTTCAGTCTTTAAACTTGCACACTGTGAATTTTTTTTAGGTTTTTGCTGATTTAAAAAAAAAAATCGTCCCCACAATTTTGTCCACAACCAGCGAGCTCTCCGCTATCATACCACATCTACCAGTTGGGGAGGATGAAGACTAACATCTGCTTCCACCAAGACACATAATGCCAAACAACAGCATCTTTTCGAACTGCTGCATCAAAGGCATTGTAACACACTAAGAAGAAAGTGCTATTTACCCTCTTCCACATACATACAGGAACTCAGACGTTCACAGAGCCATGGATGGCTGTGGCATCATCAGGATTTGGGATTTGAACTGATGTTTTCCTGTTGCAAAAGGGTTCAATCCACAACCCTAAAGGGTTCTGAGGGTTTCACATTCAGAAAGACTGCCAAATAGAACCACTTTAGGAAGCTAAGCAACATTCGGGAGCTGTATCTGTTTTCCGTAAAAAATTTGTATGCCAGAAATTCGGAAGTAAACTTCATATGTACGTACCCTCTTTGGAACTTGCATCTAGTTAACAGAATTCTATTTTATTATGATTCATAAATAAAAAAAAAGTTTGGTTAGAACTTCCATTTAGAGGTGGGGTTTTTTTGGGTGAAACTTTAAAGGTTCTTAGTAGAGTTCTATAAAAAATTATTTCTGTAGTAAGAACTCGTTCACAGGGACGGGTACGGGACACACCCCACTAATAATAGACGGATTGAAACAAAAATGTTGATATGGTGAATTTTTCTTATAGTAAGGAGATGTTTATGTAACATTTATGGAAGGAATCTCCAGTTTTTATCTACCTCCTTGTTTGATTTACAGCTAAGGTCTACTACTTCATGCTTGTTTCTGAATGTCTATAAGTGCTCTAATCTTTGTGAAGTTTGTTTCAGTCACCTCTCAGAAGCCGCTATGATGCGTACAGTAGCTGTAATGAATTTGTCAGCGGATTGTTGCTGAGGTGTTTAGTACAGTTCTCTGACCTCCGAGTTCTCGTCCCTGCTGCTTTCGAGAATTAAGTTAATCACTACGACAGGTAGAACACTGAATAATGCTTCACCCATTATATGCACTTTCTAACCCTTGTTGTTTGTCCCTTTGTTGCGTTCCTCCTCTCGGCTCCTCTATAATCTTCCCCGCTGTCTCGTTTAAAATGTAGCGCCGTAACCATGGCAACTGAGCAACAGTCGAAACACTTGAGAGAATTCTAGGTTTCCTGAACTGAGAGTGGCGCTGAAGATACGTGCATCGTGGTTTTGAACGCCTGTGTTTACATGATTACTGACTCAAAGAGGTTGCGTTTGGAAAATTATAGTTTGCTTGAGTGTCAGAAATATGTGTCAAGTCAGGAAAAACATGGCTGCCATGAGGTAATTTTACTTCTTTTTTTTTTTTTTTTTTGCTCAGTAGCCACTACACCAACACCAGGATTAACTGAAACATGTAACAGGCATGATACCAGTTAACCACATACAAATACATATATATATATATATATATATATATATATATACACATACATACATACATATATACATACGCCATTCCCTGATTAGGGAAATCTTGATTAAGTGATTCAAGGAAGAGGGGTTCAGGAGCTCTGCTGGTGTCTCTTCAGTCTGGTGTCAATCCTCTGCAGTAGACTGTTCATCCACACAAAAAACCTGGCCTGGTCACTTATTAAAAGAAACAGGACATTACTTACATGCTATTAATCTCAACACTATACTGGTCATTACACTGTTTTTCTTAAAGAACTAAAAACAACATCAGGACGATTATTCACAAAAAATAGATTATTAATCATTAAGCCTAATCATGTTGTAAAGACTATATTTCTAAATGTTGTACAACTGTTTAGTAACAATTTCTATTTCACAAATACATTTATCCATAATCTGAGTAATAACCAAGAAGTATAAAGAACTGCAATGGGTATTAATTGCATTACCTTGAACAAACATAAAATACCATACAATTCTTAGTGTAATGTGATACAAACATCCATCACAATAAAATAGACAAATAAAATAGTGCATATCTCTTTGTGTTCTTTCTTAGCACATGAGCACCGCCATTCCAAGATTCAATTAACTAAAATGTCACCAGGTAGCTAGTGATTTTGACTCAATCGTGACTTTACAAAACAAGTCTCTCTTCAAATATGAATTAAAGTACATACAATACAAAAGTAATTTCTGTGCTATCAATATTTCTAGGACAGGTAAACATATCATTTACATAAACATATCATACTAAACACTATTGGATAGTTAAAAGGGGGAGGAGCCACTCACCCCACCCTGACTTCCTGTTTCAGTGGAAATTACATCAACATATTGAATAATGCTGCACTTTTCAAGGCACTACATTGGGGACTTTAAAATTTAATCTGAGGTTAAAATAATTGACAGGATTCTTAAATCAGGTTCAAACTTTGTATTTAAATTCCTTTTATTATTTTTATTATTATTATTATTATTACCACTACTACATTACAACAGCATAATGCTAATGCACTATAGGAAGTATATTGCTTCTTAAATACAAACATAGTGTTTTATCAGTGATAAATAAATCCACGAATTGATTATTTTACACTAATTTAAATCTGTTTTAATCCTAATGCTAATCAGTTGCAACTTGTTGTTTTTTATCCTGGATAATAACGACCTTTAGCTTTTGTGCCGATTGGATTTTACTTTCGAATTGAACTTCGTGGTGCTGTTTTTTTCCTATGATGATAATTGGCTCCTTTTCTCCACGCTATGTTTGTCATTAAGCAACAAATAAGACACGGGTCAGAGCAGTTTATTTCAGCTTGTAATTGAATCCTGATACGGAGAAGAACCAATGGAGAGAGAGAGAGAGAGAGAGAGAGAGAGAGAGAGAGAGAGGGTGAGAGACGGATGGATGGATGGATGGTGGATGGATGAATGGATTATTGTGTGTTGTTTTGTACAGTTACAGTGTGAATGTACATCCTGTTTGTTGAATAATCTCACTCTGAGCTCCAGACGTGTACAGTTCTGTTGTGTTGCTGGCTCTAGTACACTTTTAATGCTGTGTATTGAGTGTAATTACATTCTGGTTGAATTTAGGAGCTGTGAGATGGAGGTCAGGGACTGTGAGAAGTACACGGACACACATTAAAGACATTTGCATTGGATTTGTGGTTTTTCTGCTCTTCTATTGACATCTGGCCTTCTTCTATCAGTATTTTTTTTACTGTCTCAGCTTTTCTTGCCTTCAACCCTTTGTACATTTTACAGTCCAACACCAAGAACTGTTTATATAATATAAGTAATATATTAGTTCCTGTTCTCACTTAACAGCTATGAAACTTGTTAGTTGTTCCTTCACCAGCATCTCATTTTTTCAACTTAATAAAACGCAGCTTGTCATTGTTTCCTACCAAGAAACCGCAAAGAAGCACAAACTCTGTCCTGTGCAAATTCTGTCCTGAAGACTTCGGAAAAAGTTGCAGCTTTACCTCTGAGTGTTATAAAGCTCTGACACTGAAGACTCCTTCCATATATTTTCAATAAACATCTCCTGACAGGTTGACAATTGCACACCTGATTTTTAAAAAAAATCTGTTTATTATTAGACATATCTGCCCTACACTCTGTCCAGGGTGTACCCCGGCTTGTGCCCGATGCTCCCTGGGATAGACTCCAGTTTCCCCCGCAACCCTGAAAAGGAGTAAGCGGTTGAAGATGGATGGATATCTGCCCTACATGTCCCTGTGAATCAGCCATTACTATAGAAACCATTATGTATTAGAATACATACACTTGGGGTCTTGCTTTTCTACTTGAAACACTTTCTCTGCTGTTATGTTCTACATAGAACCTTAAATGGCTGCACCAGTGGGACAACCAAAGACAATGTAAGGCTTCTAATTTATTCATTTTTTAATTTTTCATTTTCTTTGAGTATTCATTGGATAAGTAAGTGTTCTTAGCTTCCAAATATACATTCTGTTAGAAAAAATCTTTTTTGTTATTTGGTGCTACATAGAATATTTAAGGATTTTAAGGGTTCTCTTACTTAGAATACAATCAGGGGGAAAATGTATTCTTCAATGGTTTTTGAGTGGTTCACAGAAAATTACAGGTTCTTAGCTTTATAAATAGGGTTGTACGAACCCTATCCCTAACCCTTTCTGCTAGAAAAACACATTTTGTTGTAGTTCTAAATGGAATCTTAAAGATTTCCCAAGAAGAAAAAGAGCCTTAAGGGTTCCTATTATTATTATAAGCATACTTGTTTTACAGAAAAAAACAACAAGGTTCAGTAGTTCTGTAAGAATTCGTTAGATATTTAAGGGTACTTAACTTCAAAGAAGTCTGTTTTTTTAGGAACCTTTTTCGATAGAGAAAATTTTTGTTGTAGGGTTCTACATAGAACATGGAACATTTAAGGGTTCATAAAGTTTGCAAAGGAGTTTCAGTGGTTCACTGGATAATTAAAAGCTCTTAGCATTCAAAAATAATTCTACTTTCTGACATGTTGTTGTGGAGTTCTATAAAAGCTGTAAGGGTTCCCCGGAGGGACACAGGTCTTCAAGAGTACTGGTGCTGTTCCTGATTTTGTTGTAGGTTTTGAAATTGAACCTTTAAAGGTTCTGCCAGAGGAACAACTAGAGAAGGTTATAATTAAGGGTTCTTTAAAAGCCCTTCACTTTCTAAAAAGAACCCTTTCTTATACAAAAAAACAACACTTTGTAGGGTTCTAATATTTTGAATAGCATATGTTCTTTAGATTTCTGATGATATTCCACACCGGACTTTCACTGTACGTCCCTTTAAGGAGAAATGACAGCAGAGAACTGAGCGAGAACCTCATTCAGATCCTGCTGTCATGGAACAAACATCATTATCCTGCAGGTCACCTCGCAGCCCATGATAGATTGTGGATAAAATCAATATGCCATTATAGAACTGCAGCCAGAACCGGACGGGGTTCACCATGAGCACACGCTCGAGGCTTTAACACACACGCGCGCGTATGCACGTGACACATTAGCATTCACACAGGCTGCAGTGTTTAAACAGGCTGGGTGACCATTTCTAACATTTCACAGTGAGGTTCATGGTTGAAATGGTCCTGCTGCGTTCACAGGTCAGTCAGGAGAACGTTAGTTCCCTACGTAACGCATTATTTAATGTGCGTTTTACTAGTTAGCTTCCGAAAATATCGACAGCTACTACTGTTTCGATTCAGAACTAAAAATCAACGGACAGGCCACGCCCACAAGCAACAACAGACACCTGCAGCCACGGAAGTCGTGTTTTTTCCCCCCATTTATTTCTTTATTTTTTCTCTGCTCCCTCTCGCATACTCTCTTTATGAAGGCTGAGTCAGAGCACTGAGGGAGACTCAGACGGTGGTGGAACTCTGCCAGGGATGCTGTCTGGGGCGGGGGCAGCCGGTGAGACACACACACACACACACACACACACACATTCTCATGCCATCATACATCCTCATATTATATCCAGTTTGTCAGAGATCATAAAAGTCAGCCAGCTAACTCGGGCTCTGCTGGAGTGTGTCGGGCAGAAAGTGTGTGTGTGTGTGTGTGTGTGTGTGTGTGTGTGTGTGTGAAAAAGAGAGAGAGACAGAGAAAGGAAGGGCATAAGTAGTGCATGAACAAGCAGCTGGAATGGAATTGACCACACTGGTGACTCGGGCAGGATGCTTAGCTAAATCAATGGAGCGTATGCGCCAGCCGCATGGGGCAGATCGGGCACCTGCCCTTTATCTGCCCTCTATCTGCCCCTGCTGTTTAGAGTGACCCGACTCAGGTAGCCTGCGTCTGTCCGATCCTCTGATTCATCTCTGATACGAGTCTCCGGCTCGACTGCACGGCGCCGCTGTGTGTTTATCAGCATCGTCTGATTGCAGTGGGACACTTAAAGGAAAACTTTTTCTTTTTCTGACTGATCTATATCTGCTCTATATTTGCCCTGTGTGTGTGTGTGTGTGTGTGTGTGTGTGTGTGTGTGTGTGAGAGAGAGAGAGAGAGATTAAAATGGACACACTCACCTGCACTGAGAAATTACACTCTCACAGTGTTGTTGCACAATATCAGATCGAAAGACAGTTTAATGAGAAAATCTTCTGTTTGGGAGTTAACATCTAACATATCAATTAGCATACAATTTGCATATTAATTAGCTGAATGCTTATTTAGCCTTATTCGGATGGTATTAACTGTACACTGGGGTCTATGTGATTTTATTTCCATCCGGATCGGCCATCGACCCTCCCTCAGATATTAAATACTTCCTGAGTCATGAAAATAAAAAAATAGGATGCTTCTCGTATACTTTATGATTATTTGTGTTTTAGTGAATTTCCAAATGGTCGCTATAACATTTGTTTGCTCCCTTCTTTTCTGACTTAATTTATTTCTAGACGAAAATACTCCTGTTTTGCTTCAACTTTGTTACCAAGACTATATATATATTGTGATGCATAACATGTATCATAGAAACGGCATGTGATATTCTGGTCATATGGCACACCTCTAATAGCAGGTATATTAAGAGTGGATTAAAAGCGAAACGTGACTATTTTCAGTACAGTTGTGGAAGGTTTAAGTTAGTAGGTTAGCAGTTAAATATCAGTTCAACCTATTTTTTTTTTCTGTTAGCATCGAGCCATGGCATCAACTAACATACTTTAGGGTTTTTGTAGGGTTTTTATTTCTCACCTAGGCTACTAGAATATTCTTGCTAACAATGATGGCTGCTCTGTTCTGATTGTTGAATGCGGACATGAAATCTGCTGAGTGCATGTGTTCAACCCTGGTTCCATAATGATGTTGACGTAGAAATGAAGGTTTAAAATACACTCCCTCACACATTATTAAGGAAGAGAAGAAAATAAGTTTAGCTCCATGTGAGATTTTTTGTCCTTGTGTCTTGTTAGAAAGCATTAGACATGGCTGTGCCCACCCTGTCCTACCCTGCCCTGTCTTGCCCTGCCCTTCTACGCTGTTTACCCCACCAGGTGTCATGTGGTTTCTTCATCCATTCCAATTTCCCCTGAAGTTATTTGTGCCGCGTCGCTACCCCGGCAACCGCTCTCTAGCGAGCCACCTTCATCTCCTATCAGCACACATTTCGTATCTTTCTTTCTCCCTCTCTTCTTTCTCCTTGGAGGCATTTGGAAGCAGACTTAATGCAATCGAATGCTTCTCCTGCTTTCCCTCTCTGCTCTTTTTCAGAAAGGCACCCTGGGCATACAATAAGGAGGTGAAATATAATTTAGCGTCCTGCATGACAGCAGTCGTGATGAACAGATAGAGGCTTAAGATTTCTTTAAAAGAGTCTTTTTTTTCAATTGGAGTTTGGAGCGAGTCTCTGAAACAGACATCGAATCTTGGAGGATTTAACCGATTCCTGGCCAAGTCCTCGTTGCCTTGGGTCAATTTGGACATCACGCTGTTACCTCATTGTGAGCTTCTCCAGGGAGGAAACACATATTTACAATCTGCAACGTAGCTACTTTGCATTTATATTACATCCACGTTTCCTTAACCACAGGGAGACTCCACGCCGGTTTATGAAAGATGGAATTATTTTGGCTCGCGATCTGAGCGTCCCCTGCGATAAGGACAAAACGAACGCCGGGTGGTTTTTTTTCTGATGTTTAAGCTCAGACTGCATGACACTGAAACAGATCTCCTACTGCGCATTTATGAAATGTCTCATTCCCCTGCGAGCGTTCTTCCATATCTGAGCTTTCCCAGCATCCCCGGCTCCTGCAGTGTCCTCCCCACACAAGCGTGGGAAGGCACACTGAGTCATTTTTTCGACACATCCCCTTCACAGCACCTTGTGTTTACGGTTAATTCATGAATTCGAGAAGACAGCAACAAAAAAGTATTTTCTTTCACCTTCCACAAGTTAAAAAATACAAAATCTCTATATATTTTACACCACCATGGCTTGTTCACTGTGTCCCTTAGCCTACTTACCTGATGAACTACTGAGTACAAGACAGGCAAGTTTGTTTTAGGAGAAATGAAACCATCTTACAGCAATTTTTGATAAAGAAATACATTATGAAACAAAATGCAATTCTTGCACAATACCAGTGCTAGCATTTTTTTTTCAAATGACACATTGTACTTTTTATCCCCTAATAGTTACATTATGGAATGTTCACCGTAAGTGTTCTCACCTACATTATAGCAGCTATAAAAAGTTATTCTCTCACTACTCTTCACATCACGTTACAGAGAAAGTGCAAGAAGCGTAAACTGTCGAAAAAATAATGGTTAGATTTTGACTGTTACGAAGCACTGACACTGGAGACTCCTTCCATAAATGTTACATAAACATCACCATTTAGATAATTTTTTAAATTGAAAAGTTATACAGTCTCTCACAAAAGTGAGTACACCCCTCACATTTTTGTAAACATTTGATTATATCTTTTCATGTGACAACACTGAAGAAATGACACTTTGCTACAATGTAAAGTAGTGAGTGTACAGCTTGTGTAACAGTGTAAATTTGCTGTCCCCTCAAAATAACTCAACACACAGCCATTAATGTCTAAACCGCTGGCAACAAAAGTGAGTACACCCCTAAGTGAAAATGTCCAAATTGGGCCCAAAGTGTCAATATTTTGTGTGGCCACCATTATTTCCCAGCACTGTCTTCTTGGGCATGGAGTTCACCAGAGCTTCACAGGTTGCCACTGGAGTCCTCTTCCACTCCTCCTTGAGGACGTCACAGAGCTGGTAGATGTTAGAGACCTTGTGCTACTCCACCTTCCATTTGAGAATGCCCCACAGATGCTCAATAGGGTTTAGGTCTGGAGACATGCTTGGCCAGTCCATCACCTTCACCCTCAGCTTTTTTAGCAAGGCAGTGGTCATCTTGGAAGTGTGTTTGGGGTCGCTATCATGCTGGAATACTGCATACTGATCATGCTCTGCTTCAGTATGTCACAGTGAGGGGGAGGCACTATACCGAAATGACCACATCTCACTCAGCCCGATTTAACGCATGCCAAATCAAAGATCCTAAGAACAGACAGGTGTTACAACCTCAATTTGGAAAGCATGCAAGACAGTTTTGCTCAAGTAACAGAACTAAATGATTTACCTACCGTGATCCGATGACATGATACTCACGATGGTACACATGAAAGTCATGACAACGTCTTTAATAGTTGTGATGACAACAGATGGCGCTCCGACCGGAGTTAAGTTAAATTACCATGATACACAGTTGGGAGCCTCGACGGCACAGCGCACTGATTATGAGCAGCATATCACGCCCACACACAGTCTCAGTAGCCCAACGTCACACTAAACAAATAAAACTCATGGTAAATAGACAACACTAGCATCACACAGCCAAGCAACAAAGCTAAAAACACATACTTCTGTAGTCCGCAGCAACGAAAAGGAAGGGGAGGGTTTTCGACCATGACGCATTCTGAGAGGCCTTAACGACCATTTATATACTGTGGTAGGGAGAGAGCCCATTGGCCACGTAGTTAATAAGGGTGATGTTTTGACCACGACACACACCCCACTACAGCTGTCATCCCAGAAAGAAACCTCTTCTAAAGATGATGCACAAGAAAGCCGCAAACAGTTTGCTGAAAACAAGCAGACTAAGGGCATGGATTACTGGAACCAAGATAAACTTATTTGGTTCAGATGGTGTCAAGCTTGTTTGGCTGCAACCAGGTGATGGTTACAAAGACAAGTGTGTCTTGCCTACAGTCAAGCATGGTGGTGGGAGTGTTATGGTCTGGGGCTGTATGAGTGTGCCGGCACTGGAGAGCTATAGTTCCATGAGGGAACTATGAATGCCAACATGTACTGTGACATACTGAAGCAGAGAATGATCCCCTCCTTTCAGCGACTGTGCTGCAGGGCAGTATTCCAGCATGATAATGACCCCAAACACACCTCCAAGATGACCACTGCCATGCTAAAGAAGCTGAGGGTGAAGGTGATGGACTAAACCATCTGTAGGGCATCCTCAAACGGAAGGTGGAGGAGCACAAGGTCTCTAACATCCTCCAGCTCTGTGATGTCATGGAGGAGTGGAACAGGACTCCAGTGGTAACCTGTGAAGCTCTGGTGAACTCCATGCCCAAGAGGGTTAAGGCAGTGCTGGAAAATAATGGTGGCCACACAAAATATTGATACTTTGGGCCCAATTTAGACATTTTCACTTAGGGGTGTACTCACTTTCGTTGCCAGTGGTTTAGACATTAATGTCTGTGTGTTGAGTTATTTTGAGGGGACAACAAATTTACACTGTTACACAAGCTGTACACTCACTACTTTACATTGTAGCAAAGTGTCATTTCTTCAGTGTTGTCACATGAAAAGATATAATCAAATATTTACAAAAA
Organism: Ameiurus melas; assembly: GCA_012411365.1. NCBI lineage: Eukaryota > Metazoa > Chordata > Actinopteri > Siluriformes > Ictaluridae > Ameiurus > Ameiurus melas. The sequence goes on from CM022753.1 coordinate 22,218,384, forward strand.
TGTGAGGGGTGTACTCACTTTTGTGAGATACTGTTAGTAGAGGTCCACCATAAACGTTCCTGTGAATGAGCTGTTACTATAGAAATTATAATATATTATAATTAGAATGAGTGCATTAATATAAACCCGTGATACTATCAGAGCTGCTGCTATAGAAAATTAATCAACACCTTCTGGCCACACTGTCCTGCACTGCTGTTTACTCCACTGGGACGCCATCCATTTGATTTTTCCCCTGAAGGTATTTGTGCTCTTGGTGCACCACCATCATCTCCTTCATTATTACTTTCATGTCTTTCCTTCTCTCTGTGTCCTTTCCTCTATTTTGGTCATTAAATGGTAATTTCCCAGGTTCCCTCTGCAGATGTTATGAGAGATGTACATAATAAATTAAATCTCAGTCCCAGAGGTTTGTCTTTAGATGTCTTCTATTTTTTGGCTTGGTCCTTCAGTTCATTGAGGAAAACCTTCACAACATCATACGCATTGTACAGTTTATTAATCTCCATGACCTTGGATTAACAGCTCTCCTGTAAAGCACATCGAGCTGCTATCCTGGTCCGTCTCATGTCCGCAGTGTTCTAGTGATTCCCGGCTCTTTAGTGAGGACGTGGCTGTTATTCTTCACGGCTCGGTTAAATCGGAATCACTGTCTTCTCATCACGGCTTTGAAACAGACATCATCGCGGAGTCGGTCGTAAATCTGTTAGGAAATGACATTCTTGTTTTGAACATGTTTCCTAAGAGAGATTTAGTACTATATTATCAATGTTATAAATTAAGGACTTGTGGTTGGCTGTATTGAAAGCTCGAACCTGCCGGTTGCAAAAAACGTTGTGATCTTGTGAATACACCTGTGCGACTGTTTTATTGTGAATCTGAATATCAGAGTGTGAGAAAAGTTCACTTCCAGCTCCACACATACACACACACACACACACACACACACACACTTACTTTACCAAGAATTTAAACTACTTATAGTCCAACTCGAGCAACCATAATAAATCGTTTCACGAACAACTACATTTCATAAATGTCTGATTCACAGACACGTGGCTTTTAAGGTTAATGCTTTCTGAAAACCTAAAGGTGCTGATGCAGTGGAATTTGGGTTTCCAACACACTTCCGTCTCCGTCTGAGAAACTTGGAAGGTGTAAGCAAGAGAAAGTGCTGATAAAGCGCTGAGATTTAATGCAACAGTAGCACTGGGGCTCATTTATCCCGACGCGAGCCAGATTTTTGCCTGACTTAGTCTATCTAATGGAGATCAGAGGTTCAGTAAAGGGCAGTGCGTTAATGAATTAACACGGACGACTATAAATGTCATGTATAAAGCTTCTTTACGTCTTCCAGAACTTTATCAAGAGCCAAATCGGCAGTGTCTGTACTGATTGTACTGATAGATGGATGCTATTCTTCAGGGCAGGCCTTTGTTGTATTTCACTCCTGGTCCAGTGTCTTTGTCTGGATAGAGGGGAAAAAAGAAACACTTTAACTCTCTCTCTCTCTCTCTTCTCTCTTTTTTTTTTTTTTTTTTTTTTTTTTTTTTTTTTTTTTTTTTTTTTTTTTTTTTTTTTTTTTTTTTTTTTTTTTTTTTTTTTTTTTTTTTTTTTTTTTTTTTTTCTCTCTCTCTCTCTCTCTGGTTGCTTAGTGTTAACATTTTAGCTAGCAATTCAGGAGATGGCCATTTGCCACAGCTTACATCTCACAAATTTGCAGATTAAATAATGTTCCTACAACTCGGCATAAAATAATTGTGTAATTTTAATTGTAAAAGTAATTGTTGTGGCTAAATACCAGTAATGGTTTTACTCATCCATGAATCAAATGCTTTTTAGGTGTTTTTCAGCTGTTACTAACTGTCACTCCATTTGGATTCATTTTTATAATATATTATAATATTTTATGAAATTTACGCACTTGGGATTCATTTGAATCCAATATCCATTCACCTAACTATCCAATTAACTACAAATCAAACCACTACTGCCAGCAAATTCTTGCACAGTGCAACACATCTTTTACTGTTTCACAAGAAAGCCCAGATGTTATTTTAGCTACTTGTGTTTAAGTTGTCATTTCTGAAACTTGTTCTGGAAACTAAAATAATTGATACAATTTAGTTTAGAGATTTGGTCATGGTTTGAGATGTCTGACATTGTGATTGGACTGGAAACAAAGCATTCTCTGGATTTCTACACAACCACCTCCTTTGTGTGCATTATGACAACTAACTTTCATTTAGATTTCATGATTCCTTCGTTCATGACATGGTGTGTAAATCTTAAATACAGATTTAGTGCAAATAATTATTATATTGTAAAAATTGCATTGACAATGTGAACAAGATGGACCCATTATACTGAAACCTGAGATGGTGATATGGTAATATCAACAAAGTGATAAATTACATTTTTATGAGATAATCAGCCACAACATTAAAACCACCTGCCAAATGTTGTGTTGGTCCCCTTTGTGCCTACAAAACTGCTCTGACCCATCATGGCCTCTGAAGGTGTGCTGTGGTATCTGGCACCAAGACGTTTGCAGCAGATCCTTTAAGTGCTGTACAACTTTTCCTGCATTATCCTGTTGAAAGAGGCCACTGACAATAGAGAATACTGTTGCCATGAAGGGGTGTACTTGGTCTGCAGCAATGTTTAGGAAGGTGGTACGTGTCAAAGTAACATCTACGTGAATGCCAGGACCCAAGGTTTCATACTTGCTCTGCCATCTTGCCTTCTTCCCATAGTGCATCCTGGTGCCATCTCTTCCCTAGATAAGCGATGCACACGCACCCGGCCGTCCACATGATGTAAAAGAAAACATGGTTCATCAGACCGGGCCACCTTCTTCCATTGCTCCATGGTCTAGTTCTGATGCTCATTGTAGGAGCTTTTGGTTGCAGACAGGGCTCATCATGGACGTTCTGACCGGTCTGTGGCTACGCAGCCCCACACGCAGAGCACTGTGTGTTCTGACTCCTTTCTATCAGAGCCAGCATGAACTTTTTTCAGCAGTTTGTGCTACAGTAGCCCTTCTGTGGGATCGGACTAGAAGGGCTAGTCTTCGTTCCTCATGTGCATCAATGAGCCTTAGGTGCAGGTTCACCGGTTGTCCTTCCTTGGACCACTTTTGGTAGGTACTAACCACTGTATACCGGAAACACTCCACAAGACCTGCTGTCTTGGAGATGCTCTGACCCAGTCATCTAGCCATCACAATTTGGCCTTTGTCAAAGTCACTCAGATTCTTGCGCTTGCCAATTTTTTTTGCTTCCAACACATCGACTTCAAGAACTGACAGTTCACTTGATACCTAATATATCCCACTGCTTGACAGGTGCCACTGTAACAAGATAATCAATGTTATTTCACCTGTCAGTGGTTTTAATGTTAAGGCTGATTGGTGGATATCTAAGAGATATCATACATTCAGTGATATTTTCGCAAAATCTTGAAACACCTGAATCTATGATAAACTTCCCAAAGGCTTTGATTTCTGTAAAACTTTTAAATTCCAGCATTTTTACAGATTTTCCCAGCTCCTCTTTCACTTCTGTTTTGCTGGCGTTTATTTAGCAACCTTCATATCATGATACATATAATGAATGGTAGAAATGTTGTTAATTATTTGGATAAGACATATATGATATGACATATTTTGGTTGTATTGCTGATGTAGAAGGATGAGACCATGATTCATTTCATAGCAAGGGCATTTCAATTGCCCTGAAATTTGGTACTGAGCGATTGTCATTTGAGGCGTCCACACACACACACACACACACATACACACACACACTCTCTCTCTCTCTCTCTCTCTCTCTCTCTCCCTGACCTTCAAGATGTCCAGTCTGATAGAACATGTAAGTGCGTCCACTTGAGGTTTTTTTTAATGTTCTAGCTTCCAAGCCTCTCTTTGCTAGTGTGTGTGTGTGCTGTACAAGTCGTTCCCTATTACTTTTTTTCCCTTCTTTTTTTTTCCGGAAGACAGGAGAAGTCAGCGGCTCGTGGATTGCACAAATAAGGCGCAGGAACTCAGACAGAAAGAAGTAGGATGGTAAACAGTGGCTTGTTTTTCTACTCTAATGCGCTCCCCTGCTGAGACGCCTTCGTTACTCTCAACCTGTGGAACATAAACACCAGAACTCCAAAATAGCATGTAGTTTTCGTTCCAGGCTTGAGCAGGAAAGCAAGTATGTGTTGCAAAGAAAGAAAAAAATTAAAGAGAGAGAGAGAGAGAGAGAGAGAGAAAAGTTAAAATCTCTGAAACTTGTTTTGCCATTTATATTCAATGGCGCATTTCCATATTGCCACCAGTTTTTTTTTTTTTTCGAAATTCCCCAGAAAATGTCACAAATTAAATAATTTATTTTCCCCCCCAGCTCTCAGCAAAAAAGACATCTCCAAAGGAGGCATCTCCAGCTGTGAAAATCACACCTCTTTCCACTGCACTATCGCTCACACTCACGCTGTGATTTGATTAAACATTCCTGAGGTGTTTTGCGCTGATCTTTTACTGTGGCCCGCGAGTGACGATGCTCTGGTTCTGCTTTCTTTTGTGCTTTTGTCTCCCTTGATGGCTCCTTTTTGCTTTTCACAGATCGCTTCTTCTCTTAAATCAGCATTTCTGTAAAGTGCAGACCTTTCCGATGGAAACATAGAAAACCGTGTGAAAGTCTCGCCTTTTCCACACTAAAAATAATCCAGGGTTTCTACATGGTTCAGACGACCTATTTAATCGCCATTAATAATAAAGTGTGTGTGTGTGTGTGTGTGTGTGTTTTCAACCTACAGCTGTAACACAGATCCTGCTATGTGCATCCCCGAGCCAGAATGTCAGATGCGTAGGTGGCATCAACGAGACAGTTGAGTTTAATGAAACGTAGCGCTGGTGAAGTCACAGTGACTCAGTGAGACACATCGTCTCATCTTTGTCTTCTGCAGGACGTTGTACCTAGCATGTGTGTGTGTGTGTGTGTATGTGTGAGACCCCTCAGAGAACACACCATGTCACGCTGCAGACACCGCTTCAGGAAATGGTGTCGTTTTTAAGCCTAGCTGTTACACCATCATCAGATGTAAATGTTTATATGTCAGGAATAAGGGAGGTGCTTGTAAACCATGTTTCCTCGTTGTTACTAAATATTAAGGAAAAAAACAGGGTTCTTGAAGGGTTCCTTGAACAGATAATGCATCTACCTTTCTTAAGAGATTCTAAAGATGTTTCCTGAAAGCCAAAGAGATGTGTTTTAGTTGCTACATCTAATCAATCATCTCCATGCATTTGATATATCCATCCATCCATCCATCTATCCATTTAACTAAACATTCAACCATCAATCCAGCCATTCATTTATCTGCCCAAATAACTCCCCTACCCATCCTTCCATTAACCTATCTATCCATCCATCCAGTCATCCAATTACCCATCCCTTTAAACCATCCAACAATTCACACATCATTCCTTCCCTCTGCAACTGTTTCATATAGCAGTGCACTGGAATTTTACATCTTGGATTATTAAATGGGGTTTTCAAATCTACCCATCCATCCATCTCTCCATCAAACGATCCATCCAACTATTAATCCAATACAACTATCCGTACATTCAAATATCAATATAACTATTGATCCATCCATTCATTCATCCAATTATCTTTTAATATAATTATCTATCCATCCAACAATGCATCAATCCATTCAGTCATCTATCTATCAAATTATCCATCTTTCCATTAACTGATTAATCCTGCCCTATAACTATGCATATATCCATCCCTTCTTTCATCCCTCCCTCCATGCATAATGCAGGGAAATCATTTAGTACAATATAGGAATATTTAACCCTATCAACCATCCATCAAACCATCCAGCTAACTATGCATTCATCTCACTATTCATCAATCCATCGGATTATCCATCTGTTTAATAAAGCAGTAAACTGGAATTTGCTATATTTATTATAATATGGGCTGTTCAAATATAAGCATTAGCAATCTACCCATCTTCCTATCCATCCATTTGATAAAGCAATAAACTGCAGTTTACATTACTTCAACATGCATTATCAAATGTAGTTTTTCTCATTGTTTTGACCACTGGATGTTTGGGATATTATTTTTTAAATAAAATTGTAATCTATTAGATTAACCCACACTGAACTTTTGCTTCTGAGCTTTTGGATTAAATCCTGAAATCTGGCCTTTTCTTTCTAAGTGTCCAATTTGTGGGTGAAAATCAAATCGGGAGAAAAGCTTAAATTGGTCTCTGAAGAAGCAGCTGTAGAGAAGTTACACTTTTCACTTTTTCATTTGAAAGGTCCATAATTACTCTTTCTGTAGCTCATTGTAATTAGACTTTCTGCCTTGGACAGTGGAGAAGAAAACCTGCCTACGTCTTGTACGGCTGAGTGGGGTTAATGACACAACGGCTTATTGGAACACTCGTGCCATTTGTTCAGAGATCACCACCTTAAAGCAAACACACCGACCATCCATCATTCCTCAGGAGAGAGAGTGTGTGGGATGAGTGTGTGGTGGGGGGGACGGGAGGAGGGGGGGTGACTTTCAGAAGCATGGTAATAGATCAGAATCTAACACTTCAGGAGTGTTTAATCAAATTAGAGCTGGGCAGAATGAAGGAGTGTGTGCTCATTAATATTTTATACAATGGCTCCTTTGAGCATCTTCTGCTCTGCCTGTTTCCGTTGCATCACACGACATTAAAATCCGATCTTCTGATCAAGTCTGCTGGAGAAGAGATGGCTACCTGAGAATCTCTGCTTTGAAATGAAAAATAAAATAAAAAAGAATGAGAACTTATTTGCACCCATGTAGAATTTTAGTATAGTCTCTGTGGGAATTAGTAATGAAACATACAATCTCAGAAGTAACACCTACTTCACTAGGACTAACAGGTTCAGAGGCCAGTCCTCCTTCACTGGGACTAAAAGCCACACCTTCTTCATTAGGATTGAGGAGTACAGAGGCCATTCATCCATTACAACTAACAGATTAAATTTTTAGCCACAGGCACAGAGGCCACGCCCACTTCATAAGAAGTTAGATATACATAGGCCACACCCCCTCCACAAGGACTGACATACATCAGCCACACCTCCTTCACTAGAACTGGTGGTTACATAGGCCACACCTCCTTCAGTAGGACTAAAATGGTACATAGGCCACACCACCTTCACTAGGGCTGACAGGTAAAGAGGACACATGTAAAAGAAGTCTACACCTCCTTCATTAGAAATGAATGGCCACACCTCCTTAATTGTTACTGACAGGTACATAGGCCACGCCTCCATTGCTGTACCTGTCAAAGGGGTAAAGATTAGACCAGTGCAGGAACCACAGCAAAATCAAACACCACAGGGTGTTGTTACCATGGAAACTACAGCAGGAAGATTTGAAAATGAGATTTTGACAATTACACGTGAAATCTGAATCCGACTTGAGCCAGCAAACATGAGAAATGATGTTTAAAGCTGATGTGAATGTTATTTGAATGACAGTTGCACACACAAACACACACACACACCTACAAACTTATGCCTAAACTCATTGACATCCATGTTAACCCAACACTTCCTGTTGCAGCTGCATGTGCCGGATAGTGGTAATCAAAGCTGTTTTCTGAAGATGTGTATGAGTAAAACCCAGAGCGAGCAGGATGTGTGTGTGTGTGTGTGTGTGTGTGTGTATGACTAGTCCAGCTCAGTGCAGGACATAGCTCTAGCCCAAAACAAAACAAAAAAGCATCTGCATATATGGTCCTAAATGACTCTTTCTAAATGACTCTTTCCGCCTCAGAGTAAACTCTGGTGAGAAACTGATTTGACTCTGAAGTGACCTGCTGGAAGTGAATCAGGCATGCAGTATGTTTTGGGTTGCAGCGTTTGTAGTAGATATTTTTGTGAACTAATAATCTGAACCAAAGGACAGAGCTGTAGCGCTGTAGAAAAGTCATATGATTCTTTTCTTTCTTTCTCCTTTCATTCTTCCACTTGTTTTCTTAATTTTTTTCTTTCATTCATTCATTCTTTCTTCCTCCACCTTCCTCTGAATCTTTTGTTCTTGTTTATTGCTCTCTCTCTCTCCATTTCTTTTCCACTACCTTCTCTGTGTCAGAGTGACATAAACACACACACACACACACACACACACACACACACACACTCACACACACAGACACACACACACATCTCTGTAGGGCTGAATCAGGACCAGACCCTTGCTGAGACAGAGATTCTGTTTGACACACAGCCACTCCAGCAGGTTTCCTGTTCCTGTTTATCAGACCTGGCCGCCTGGTGGACCGCAGGTGTGTGTGTGTGTGAGAGAGAGAGAGATTTGAAATGCATGTGTGTGCAACAAAAGAAAGAAAGAAAGGATGTGTGAATGGCATGCAATACCACAAGAGTGTGTATGTGTGTGTGTATCCTCTGTGCAGGTTGAATTTGTCCTCTGTGGCAGGTTGCAGGATGTTTGTGCTCTTTCTCTCTCTCTCTCTCTCTCTCTCTCTCTCTCTCTTTCTCTCTCTCTCTCTCTCTCTCTCTTCTCTCTCTCTCTCTCTCTCTCTCTCTCTCTCTCTCTCTCTCTCTCTCTATCCCTCAGTCTCATTATGTCTATATGTCTCTTGTCCTTCCTCGCTATGTTCATAATGTAGTTCTGTTTGTGTGTGAAATCTGATGCACTCTTAAAATGAAAATAACTAACAGTGACACCCATTCCCCCCTAAGGGCCCACCACGGCATGCAGATCCCTTACACACACACACACAGGGAGTCCTGTCCCATAACACAACCTCTCTGACACACAGAGAAACAGAACCTTGTCGTTCCCCTTGTGGTTCTGATGCATGTGTGATCTCGTCCTGGTTGTCCCTTCTGCTTGCTCGCTGGAGGAAGTCTGTGCAGAGAACATTATTAATCTGCTCAGACAGCAGGAGAGTGTGGGGATATCCAGTGGCAAAGAGTAAGGACGGCAGGACCTTGCCCACTATGGCTAAAAATAAAACACACTCTTTAGATATTTCACCTCGGGGTCTGTCGCGTATCTGTTTAATCCAGAGTTAAACCGCTTTAGTCAGAACATGACCTCACTGAATCTCCTCATTAACACCATAATAAACTTATTCCTGTCACATCTTTTTGGGTATCAGATGCTTACAGGTACACTCTCTTCCCGACTCCTGTTCTACAAACTCCTCTTCCACGAACACTTCCCCGGACTCCTCTTTTCTGATTCCTCTTCCCCGACTCCTCTTCCCTGACTCCTCTTCCCTGACTACTCTTCCCACAACACCTCTTCCTCGACTAATCTTCCCTGACTACTCTTACCCTGACTCCTCTTCCATGACTCCTCTTCCCTGTCTACTCATCCCTGACTCCTCTTTCCCGACACCTCTTCCCCAACTCCTCTTCCCTGACTACTCTTCCCTGACTCCTCTTCCATGACTCAACTTCCCTAACTACTCTTCCCCCTTACTCCTCTTCCCCGACTCCTCTTCCATGACTCCTCTTCCCTGACTACTCTTCCCCAATACTCTTCCCCCAACTCCTCTTCCCCGACTCCTCTTCCACGACTCCTCTTCCACTGAGTCCTCGTCCATGACTCTTCTTCCCTGTCTACTCGTCCCTGACTCCTCTTTCCCCGACACCTCTTCCCCAACTACTCTTCCCCAACTACTCTTCCCCGACTCCTCTTCCCCTGACTACTCTTCCCCTGACTCCTCTTCCCCGACACCTCTTTCCCAACTTGTCTTCCCTGACTTCTCTACCTCCAACTCCTCTACCCTGACTATTCTTCCCGGACATCTCTTCCCTGACTACTCTTCCCCGATTACTCTTCCCCCGACTCCTGTTCCCCAGAATCCTCTTCCATGACTCCTCTTCCCCGACTCCTCTTCCCCAGAACCCTCTTCCATGACTCCTCTTCCCCGACTCCTCTTCCCCAGAACCCTCTTCCATGACTCCTCTTCCCCGACTACTTTTCCTCCGACTCCTATTCCTGGACTCCTCTTCCACAACAACTCTTCCCAGACTCCTCTGCCAAGACTCCTCTTCCCAGACTCCTCTTCCCTGGACTCCTTTTCCTCCAACTCCTCTTCCCTGACTCCCTTTCCCCTGACTCCTCTTCCTCCGACTCTTCCCATCCAACCCACATGTGTAGGATTTATAAAGAGACCAAAAAAAACTACAGACCAAAAACAATGGGCAACCACCATGATGTTTCCTTCTTCTTTTTTTCCAGCAAGCAGGTTGGCATGGAGACACCTTTTTAAAAATATTTTTTTCTTCCTTGACTTTTCGAATATTTATAAAGTGTGTTGCGTCTTACATGTGTGCGCACACACATGCACGCACGTACACACACAAGCACACACACACACACACAACACACACACACACACACACACACATGCCTCAGCTCAGGGTTCTGTCTTTCTCTTCCTCTGCCACTCTGTCTCTATCTCGCTCTACCCCTCTTTCTGTTTCTCTCACTCATCTCTTTCCCTCCCCATGTCTTTCTGTTCATCACTGTAAGTATCTCTCAGTCTCTGTCTGTCTGTCTATCCCCCCCTCTATCTATCTATCTATCTATCTATCTATCTATCTATCTATCTATCTATCTATCTATCTATCTATCTATCTATCTATCTATCTATCTATCTATCTCACTCTCTCTGTCTTAATCTCTGCAAATTTGGGACAGTAGCTCGGTCAAACTATACACACACACACACACACACACACATACTCACACTTCTCTACTTTCTGGCTTTAACTGTACTGTAAGTGACAAATAGCACTATAAGAGGCATTGATCTGTGCTCCCTGTAGGGCGTCATCCCGTGTGTGTGTGTGTGTGTGTGTGTGTGTGTGTGTGTGTGTGTATGTGTGTGTTTATGTGTGTATGGTGAATCTGGCCTCTAAACTCCAGCGCTCACTGCTATTGACTCGTCTTTAAAGAGACCCGACACACAGCCACGGCTGGCATTTACTGGCCTCATCGATCCCAAACACACACACACACACACACACACACACACACACACACAGAAATGTAACGACTGCTATCTGGGGAAAGCCAGACACCCCAGGGCCACGAAGACACACACACAGAGCAAGGCAAAAACACAAAAGAAATTATATCAGTGTGCAGGGTGGAGATGTGTCGCCTCGGCCTGCTGTGATTAAACCATAGAGCTTCTGAATTCTGGATTGTGATTGGTCAGAAGGTTTTGATTAATTTTCTTTAATAGCAGCTCTGACAGTAGCACAGTTTTATATTAATGCACTCATTATAATTATAATACATTATTGTTTCTATAGTAACAGCTCAAATACAGTGGTGTGTACAGGGGACACTCCACATGAATAGATTAGAAAATGTAATCACTGATAAAATTTATGGAAGGAGTCTCCAGTGTCAGTGCTTTGTAACAGTCAGAGATGAAGCTATAACTTTTCCGACATCTTCAGGACAGACGCGTTTATGCTTTGCGGCCAAGTTGAGAATAAAGAGAGGCTGGTGCAGGAAAGACCGTTTATAGCTGCTATAACATAAGTCAGAACAAGAGCGAACTTTTTTTGCTAACAATAAATGTAATTATAATCGATTAAAAAGTACAATGTTTCGTTCATTAATAAATGAAACACTTTAGGCAAATTGCTGTATTATAATAAGAGCAATAAAACACTTGGAGAACACACACCCCATCACACAGTTCTTATCGTCATGGGAACACGGAATAATATTATGGTGTGATTACTGATCTCTCAAAGCCAAACATTCCTTCATCTTCTCTCTCTCTTTCTCTCTCTCTCTCTCTGAGAGGTGTGAACCTTAATAAGTGCAGACAGCTGACGCATGTTTAATCGCTCTAACCTGCTTTGTTGAACTGTGGTGCTCCGGGGACATGAGTTTGGCCAGCACCGTGCCACTCCATCCCCTTTTCCCTTCACGCTCCTATTTTTACTGTTCTAACGAGGTTCGGTCCGAACACAGGCCGGGCTCATTGGCTCTGCAGGTGCACTCTGGGAGAAAAAAAACGGATGGCCGTGTCGTGGCCTTGTCCCTGAGGACGGCCTGAGTGAGGTAATGCTCCGCCAGCTGCCATTTGTCAGGTTTGGGAGAGAGAGAGAGAGAGAGAGAGAGAGGGAGAGAGATCTGAGGTGAGGAGCATGTGGAGTGGTGACGGACATTTATTCATTGCATTTGTTTCAAAGAAAAGGTATACGTATTTGATGTTACACAGAATTTATTTTATTTTAATGGCTGTGGCTTGGCACAGTGACAGAGAGGTAAAAAAAAAAGACAGGATGGTAAAATCATTGTATTGTCATGCGTAAGATGAGTAAGCGAGGACACAATTTGTAGAGGTAAATTAACAGAGCATAAATTATTCAAGCGGTCAATGAGCGGCTAAAAATGACTTGGTGGAAGAGTTTCGTCTGCACAAAGATGAGCATGTGTGTGAGTGGAAGCTGACAGATGAGTGGTGTATGAGGGATGAGTGTGTGAGGTCAAGGTCAGTAGCAGGGCAATGAAAGGGGGCATTCAGCTCATAAATTATGGCACCCTAAAAGGACCAGGCTGAGTTATGATACATGTCAGATCCGCCGAAGCTTCTTCGCAGGAAGAGAGAAACTCAGCACTGCATCAGCGTCTCAAATGTCTGCAATTGGCTTCGTCTGTTTAAATTCGGATTGAAGCTGATTTTGGAAGAGATCGCTTTTAAAGAGATCGCAATAAAATCTCATTCGATATTCTATAACGGACTGTGCGATAGTTTGTGTTCTCCGTGTCAGATCCTCTAATGGCTCTACAGGCCTGCAATGAAAGAAAATGACCACGCTCACGTCACCAACCATCAGGAAATCAGCTCGTGCAGAGAATAAACACACAAAGTGAGCTTTAGGTAATGATGAGATTTTTTTTTGCCCGTTAGCATGATTTGGTTTTGCTACCATATTTGCAGCTGTGCTGTGAGTTTGCAGTCCTCCTATTGGTGGATTTTAGATGAGCCTCTTACTAGCACTCTGATTGGCAATAAAATTGATCATGTTATGCATTTCTCAACTTATAGTCAAATAATTATTTTACGATGTTTGAGATATGATCTTTATTGTAAACCATAAGGCCAGATATAAGAGGTGTTTGTGGCCCGTCTCTCACCATTGAAATCATAAAAACTGAATTCAAACACATTTCTTGTTTTCAATACTTCTGTCCTAATGGTGTAATTAAACTCAGAAGAGTTTGTGGATCGACTTTCATCTGTTTTCTTTTCTTTCTACATCCCACACAGCTCTCTTCTATTCAATTCAATTCTATTTATATAGCATGTTTAACAATAGACATTGTCACACAGCGGCTTTACAAGTAATCCGGATATAGATTTAGATTCCTGAACAAACCAGAGACGACAGTGGAGAGGAAAAACTTCCTGAGACAACATGAGGAAGTAACCTTGAGAGGAACCAGACTCAAAAAGTGAGTCAGCAGTGATTTATGTGATGATTACAATGAGGTCTATTCATGAAGTACTATATAATAGACTCCTAGTATTGTCATTTTTTAATTTTAAAAATTGTCTCCTGCATTTATTTTACATCATATTACATTGGAGTGGGGATATAAGTGGGGATAAAATATCATATAGCCATTTTTGGGTTACATTAAAAAAATTATGATTTGATGACCTCAAAAAATATTTTTGTTTGTTTAAAAAGAACAATTATTCACATAATAATGTAACATTACATCCGTTCCTTCCAATAAGTTTAAAATTAATATTTTTAAATAAATATCTGCGATATCTCAGAAAGATATGTTGTGAACTTGCTATTATATCCCCCAGCCCTAGTATTACATTTAAAAACAAAGGGGGGAAAAAAACTATTTTCTTCTTCAGTCCTCATTTTCTATCTGTTACGAAACGTAGTTGGAGGTGGATGCAGGTGCAGATTAAACTCTTTATTAAACATAAATACAAAACTCAAAGTAAACGCGGTCCTTACAGGCAAACGGGAAACAGGAAACGTGGCATGACAATATCCTTCTTAGCATCAAGACAAACCCTATGACCGCTACAACTAATAATACCGATCAAAGTTCTCTGTAACCACGGCACTTAAATAGAGAACATAATCCTTACTTAACTACAAACACCTGTGACAAATCAGGGTGGCTAAGCTAGCGCTCAACCCGGAAGCGAGTGAACCAAAACAAAGTCATGTGGCTTGTCCAAAGATGAGCCACAGTGCCATCTGCTGGACATAACGTGACAGAACGCCCCTCCAAACGGTGCTCCCCACCTCCAACAGGGGTCCTGGGCCCCTGTCCGAATCGTCTCTCCGTTGGCCAGCAGATGGGCAGAGCAGTCACCCCACTGGAGTGACATCCTCGGCGGAGCAGGACTGCGGAGCGATGTCCTCGGCGGAGCAGGACTGCAGAGCGACGTCCTCGGCGGAGCAGGACTTGGCTGTCTGTGTCAGCCGACTCGGGCGTGAGCAAAACTTGGCTGTCTGTGTCGGCAGACTCGGACATGAGAACTTGGGTGGTCGTGTCGGTAATCTTGGATGTGGACTGAACTTGGACGACTGGGTTAGTAAACATGGACGTGGACTGAACTTGCACAACCTGGTCGGTTGACTTGAGTGTAGGTTGACCCTGGGTGGCCGGGTCAATAGACTTGGGCGTGAGCATGACTTGGTCAGTGGGTTTAGATATTAGCGGAACCTGGTTAACTGGATCAACAGGCTTGGATGTGACATCAGGAACTTGAGACTTGCTTTGGACCTCAGGGACTGGAGACTTGACTTGGACGTCAGAGACTGGAGACTTGACTTGGATGTCAGAGACTGGAGACTTAACTTGGACCTCAGGGCCTTGAGACTTTACTTGGACCTCAGGGACTTGAGACTGGACTTGGACCTCAGAGACTTGAGACTGGACTTGGACTTCAGAGACTTGAGACTAGACTTGGGCTTGGACCTCAGAGACTTGAGACTTGGCTTGGACTTGGACTTCAGAGACTTGAGACTGGACTTGGGCTTGGACCTCAGGGACTTGAGACTTGACTTGGACTTGAGACTTGGCTTGGACTTGGACCTCTGTACTGCATGATGTGGTGCAATTCCCCTGCAGTTGTTATATAAGGTGATGTGCCTCAGCAAAGTCCTCGGCGAGCTGTTTGCTCTTCTCCTGGAACAAACAGCGAGACTCCTCAAGCCTGGCCACTTTGGCAGCGCTCATCTTTTTAATCTGCTGCTTCCTTTTAGACAGCTCGGTATTCTGTTACGAAATGTAGTGGGTGTAGATTAAACTCTTTATTAAACATAAATACGAAACTCAAAGTAAACGCGGTCCTTACAGGCAAACGGGAAATGTGGCATGACTATATCCTTCTTAGCATCAAGACAAACCTATGACCGCTACAACTAATAGTATCGAGCAAAGTTCTCCGTAACCACAGCACTTAAATAGACAACATAATCATTGCTTAACTACAAACACCTGTGACAAATCAGGGTGGTTAAGCTAGCCCTCAACCCAGAAGTGAGTGAACCAAAACAAAGTCATGTGGCTTGTCCGAAGACGAGCCACAGTGCCATCTGCTGGACATAACGTGAAACTATCCCTGATTTTAATAATTTGAATGCGGAGCTTAGAAAATCCACTTAAGTAGGTTGTGTAAAGTGATATACGGAATACTAGGAACTTTCCCTGCGTAATCAGAGATGCAACTTTAAACTTCTGACTCTGACCTAACTTTAGACTTGACAAGATCAAACAGCTGAGAAGAGTCCAGTTCGCCCTAACAAGACCTGACTCTTAATTCAAGCTGAGTTCGGTTTAAGGTTCCATAATTTTTCATCGCTCTTCACCTCATGTTCTAATCCATCTGTTTAAATGGCATCACGGATTAAGCTTTAACCAGAGATTACAGCACACACACACACACACACACACACACAGAAATGTAACAACCACCGTCTGGGGAAAACCAGACAGAGATTGTCTGGTTGCTCTGAGATTCCATCACATCCAAACCAATGCTGTATGTCTTGCTGTAAGAGTTCCTCTGGGAGAAATTCGTACGATTTACATGTGTCTCGTAGCTGAATGGAGCAGGGGAAACATGCTGCTCCGGTGACTCACACAGTTACCCCACATCGCTGCTTTGTCACGCTGAGCCCATTTTTTCTGCCTCACCTCACCTCACCAGTGTATGCGTCATGCAGAGTGACAGCATAGTGTGAGTCAACACGGCTCCCGGTCCTGATGGCTGAGGACGCCGTTCGAACAGTTGGCTTCCATAGACAGTGATAAATGGAGATTTCTGGACGTAACGGTGGAACGTTATTTAAACGTGATTCATCACGACATGGACATGAGAAGGGTGGCACTTTGATTGACGAAAGAACGAGCGGACTGATTAAATTAGTGGGAACGTGTAGACGACTTCTTTTTGGAGAATTTGGTGAAGATTGATTTAATTAGCATTATTTACTGTATGAGTTAACATATTTTTTTTAAATAATGTGTGTGCTAGAAACAATATCCAAAATGTATGCAAATGTATACTAATTTAGGTACAATATATAAATTTTATTTAATTGTCCCTTTGGGGAACTGTTAAAGATTCTAGTACAGAAAAGAAAATATTCCAAGTAGAACTTTTTTGGGAAGCTAAGAACCCTTAGAGAGAACCTCTAAGTGTATATGTGTGCAGTACAAACTCTAAACTGGTCATTTTATTTTCTTCTAGAACCCAGAATACATAGAACCTGTCAAGAATAATAAGGGTTTAATAAAGAGTTCTTAGCTTCCAAAAACTACCCGGAACCATTTCTGATAGAGAAACACTCTTTTTTTTTTTTTTTTTTTTGTAGTTGTAGGGTTCCACATGGAACCTTTAAAGTTCTAAAGTAAAAAATTACTACACTCTTAGATAATTAACATTACTCACAATGTATTAATTCTGTCAATGTATTAATAACAACAAATGTAATAATTGTAATAATTTATTACATTTATTTAAACAGAAAAATAGGTTTTTTTAATAAGCTCAATTTAAATAATCTTCAATTCAAATCTTTATTAAAAAATATAACATTCTCACAATAAGCCTAATTTGAGTGCTAAGATATATACATTGCATAAATATAGTTATTATAACTACAACAAGCATCAATTATTATAAATTAAATTAAAGGTGCAGTCTGTAACATTTACTATTACAAGATACAGTTGAAAAAAAATAACTTTCCCTTTTAATTTTAGATTTGTCTTCATATTTGTCAACCTAAATATTAGCCCCGCCCCGTAGCATGATGTTAGTGTGATGTTAGCGTGATGTTAGCATGATTTTAGCATGATGTTAGCATGATGTTAGCGTGATGTCAGCCACTTCTCACATACTGAAGTTTTTGCACTGCATTTACTTTTGTTCTCTTCTGAGTGACTTTGTATTTAAGTCTTTGTGTTTTTTTTTTTTGGTTTTTAACAACAAGAAAATAGAAACACACAAAAAAGACATGCTGCACTTCACTGACTTGTAGTGGTACTCTAATCATAATGACACATTTGCATACTTCTGTCTGTGGTAAGAGTGTGAAATTGAGGAGCATTGTGGAGGTGGAGTTGTGGAGCAATGTGGAGGTGCAGGTGTGGAGCTATGAGGAGGTGGAGGTGGTGATATGGAGCAATGTGGTGGTGGAGGTGTGGAGCAATGTGGAGGTGCAGGTGTGGAGCTATGAGGAGGTGGAGGTGGTGATATGGAGCAATGTGGTGGTGGAGGTGTAGAGCAATGTGGAGGTGGAGGTGGTGATATGGAGCAATGTGGTGGTGGTGGAGGTGTGGAGCAATGTGGTGGTGGAGGTGTAGGGCAATGTGGAGGTGGTGATATGGAGCAATGTGGTGGTGGAGGTGTGGAGCAATGTGGTGGTGGAGGTGTGGAGCAATGTGGTGGTGGAGGTGTAGGGCAATGTGGAGGTGGTGATATGGAGCAATGTGGTGGTGGAGGTGTAGGGCAATGTGGAGGTGGTGATATGGAGCAATGTGGTGGTGGAGGTGTGGAGCAATGTGGTGGTGGAGGTGTGGAGCAATGTGGTGGTGGAGGTGTAGGGCAATGTGGAGGTGGTGATATGGAGCAATGTGGTGGTGGAGGTGTGGAGCAATGTGGTGGTGGAGGTGTAGAGCAATGTGGAGGTGGAGGTGTGGAGCAATGTGGTTTTGGAGGTGTGGAGCAATGTGGTGGTGGAGGTGTGGAGCAATGTGGAGGTGGTGAGATGGAGCAATGTGGTGCTGGAGGTGTGGAGCTAATGTGGAGGTGGAGATGTGGAGCAATGTAGAGGTGGAGGGGGGGGAGGAAGGGGGGGGGGGGGGGGGGGGGGGGGGGGGGGGGGAGGGGGGGGAAAAAAAAAAGAGGGGGGGGGGGGGGGAGGGGGGAGGGGGGAGGAAAAAAAAAAAAAAAGGAAGGGGGGAAGGGGGAGAAATGTGGAGGTGGGGTAAATGCTGATAAGCTGACACTGACCGCTGAGAAAGAAAAGAACATGATAGAATGCTTGCCATAAACTCCTCATGAAAACGAAGGACAAGCTCTTAACAACTGGGCTAGAGTGTTCGATCAGGCAGTTAGGAGGGGTTGGGGGACAGAGAGAGAGAAAGAAAAATAGAGAGAGAGAGAGAGAGAGAGAGAGAGAGAGAGAGAGAGATTGTTCCATCATAGCCTGCTCTCTGGAACAGGTGAAGTGAAGGAGGAGTGAAGAGTGTGTCTCAACCTTTTTTCTTTCTGCATTGAAAGACAGCACGTTTTTCAACCTTGTTTATACTTGACACGATATTACATAGTTGCCTGCGTACATTTTATACATCTGGAGGACTAAAGGTGATGCCCACTAGGGGGCAGTGTGTGTGTGTGTGTGTGTGTGTGTGTGTGTGTGTGTGTGTGTGTGTGTGTGTGTGTGTGTGTGTGTGTGTGTGTGTGTGTGTGTGTGTGTGTTGTTTGTGCTTTGAAGCTGGAACACACCTGACAGGTTACAGATCAGTCTATTAAATCAATCGACACAACTGAAACAATACACACAGCGCTGCAAAATTCTGGATCATGACTGGTCAGATGTTCATTAACATATGTTATCATTTCTATAGTAACAGCTCATTCACAGGGGACTTAGACTGCTAATAACAAACGGAATAAAAGAATGATTGACACGGTGAAGTTTTCTGTAAGATGTTTATTTAACACGTACGGAAGGAGTCTCCAGTGTCAGCACTTTGTAATAGTCAGAAGTAAAACTGTAACTTTTCTAACGTCTTCAGAACAGACGAGTTTCTGATGTTTGTGATTTCTCTGTAACACGACAAGCTTCGATTTATTTTTTGTTTCTGTTTAACCTCTAGAAAAAGAGAAAAAAGAGAGGCTGCTGAGAGAATGAGTGTTTACAGTTGAAAGTGAGAAATGGCTGTGGTATAAGAGGAATAAAACACTTTGGGGTAGTAACAGTAACACATGACACACATGGGTTTCAAATATAATTATTTGAAATTTGAGACAACAAGTGCTGTATGGAGCCGTGTTTGCAGACGCGTGTTTTCCCCCTTCACGTTTCTTGCTCTCTGTTTCCTGCAGCTGCATGTGTATGTGAAAGGGATAACAATAAAACCTGACCTGACCATGAACAGAATGTGAGACTCCCTCCTTAATGCTTGTGATGCATAATGCAGAAGAAGAGAAAGCATAAGAAAGTGTGATGTTCAGCGTCAGGCCCATGGATGCCCAGAGTCTGCTGGCGTTCTTTAATTCATCGAAACCTTGTGACCTCTGTACCTGAATCACGGAGCCATGCGGCGTTTCTGGTACGCATGACGAGAACCAAGGACAAATACTGAGGGCTGATGCATCGCGATGCTCGTTTCTGATATGCTTAAGCACGAGCACAAGCACACTCCATCTCTCTTCTTCTTCTTCTCCTCTCTGAACTGCTGGAGGGGAGGAAAGGACACAGAGGACACTGAGTTTATTCCCATGGAAACCGAGTCTCCTCGTGTGCGGGATGAGAGATGTCCTCTGTGTTGATAAAAAAAAAAAAATCCCCACAGGCCATGTCTCGCTCAGGCGCATTCGATGCCTAGCTGCGGTCGTCACTCTTCTCCAGAGCTTGATGGTTTTATACCAACAATTAGCGGCGATCGATCTGGGTTCTGTACGCTGCAGGAGAGTCACAAAACTGGACCTTTTCCTGAGATGAACTGTGTTTAAAGAGCCACAAAACACTAAGCGACATTTTCTGAGATTTTAACAGAGGCGTTCATGAACATCATTAAAGACAATGTTAGCATCCGTTCATTTTAACTGAAGGAGAAAACTGGTTAAGTTGAAGCTTTTTTCCACTATTTTTCTTCCGGGTTTAAAATATACATCGTGTCACACATCACACGCAGTGAATTGGCAATGTACTATAGTACTTCGATGACGCGTCGGTGTCTCATAATTATTCATGAGACTGCGTGATCCTATGTGCAGTCTCTTAATTATTCTTGATTTTCCATCCTTTCAAAGGAGGCATGTGTTTAATTTTAAACCATGACAATTTTACTTGCCATTTGCGCTAATTAACCGCTCAAAGCTCCACGGCCCGCCTGTGGGAGTCGCGTTGTTAAGTGCAAAACTATACTCTGTGTCCAACTAGGTTTTTGCAAAACTTAGCAGTTTTCTGTTTAGTTGTTCAATTCAGCTATGCATTGCCTACATTTCATACAGCCGACAGTCGCTTTTGGATATAAAACCTTGATGCACGGACATTACATTAGACGATGGATTCTACTCTCACCAGCAACCTCCGGAGATTATCAGAACACCACACTCGGGCAAGTCCGACAATCTTACAGGAAGTAGCAGGCGTCGGCTAACCCTCATCGACACGCACTACCTAGTTTATTTCTAACTAACGTAAGGTCTGAACCGAACAAGGTTCAAGGTCCAAACAAGACTGACGAACTACGGCTTTGGATAAATCAGGAAATACTTATGGACCGAAACTTGGTTTAATGGCTGCGATGGAGCTAGAGGGTTGCAACTTTACCAGCTCTAAAAATCTTACAATTCCGCACACGTTACTCCTGATTTTTAGTGAGAGCCGGCATGGGCCACTGACAGATGACAATTGCTCGCCCCCCTCTTCCTCCTTGCCATGCCCATCTCCCTCTCTCTTCTCCTCACAGCCATCCACGCCCATTTAAGTTGCATTTTTCAAAAAGATTGAGAGGTAGATTTCAGCTGAAAGAGGGGGGTTTTAGTGACCCTTTAGTGACACAGAGATAAATGATAGCTTGCTCGAAACGCAGCTTTAGTTCTCCTCAAAGAGAATTTCAGAGAAATCTGTGATGACCAGAAGAAGGTTGTACATGGACTTGATCAGAAAAACGTATAATAATAATAACAACAACAACAACAACAACAATAATAATATAATTAAATACGTGAAATCAGTCCTGTTGTAAATATTTATATAAATGCTAAATATCTAAATAAACTTTGATCTAAATCAACATTGCCTCTGTGAAATTATTATATAATATTTTATCATTTATATTACTCTAATGATGTAGCTTCGCCGGAGAGATCTGACCAGAGGGACTGTGAAAGAAAGTTAATAATCAAAAGCGGTTAAAATATTCAGATGCACTCGAATGCAAAAAGACGCAAGAAGAAAACAGGAGAAATTTCCTGTTTAGTTCGTTTTTTCTTTCTTGAAACGGTAAAAATGTCCAGTCTTGAAAGCCTGAGCCAAAAAAAGAGAAAAGGGGGAAAAAACAATGATGAACAAAAATGGACATGAAAATGTAAGTAAGTCTGAGTCGAATGTAAAGATGACTAATATAAAGAAAAAGCATGATGTAGATTTATTTAATTGGCTTTCGTTGTGCCCTTTTAAAAGGCGGAAGTGACGAGAAAATTGTAAAAAGCCGCTGGATAGCCTCGCATGACACAGTCGCGTAAGCCACGCCCCGTTCATACAGGTATCCATAATAACATGAGACGCGGTCAAATATTTCATTTGCGTTCATTTCACACAATGAACGCCGTTTTTATTTATTTATTTATTTGCTTATTTGTTGTTATTATTGTTGTTGTACTTACTATATTATTATTTTTAATGCTGCTTATTCCGTCACACAGTGCGAGCGCGTGGCCACGCGAGGGCTCCGCGTGCTTAATTACATGCACGAGCTCGCTCTCAAGCGCTGTCCTCATCTTCACCGCCTCCAAACCGGGGTTGCCAGTTTGCACGCTTTTAATAATGGGTTTTAAAAAAAACTATAATTTTTACCTATTGACACCCTGTCCAGGGTGTACCCCGCCTTGTGCCCGATGCTCTCTGGGATAGGCTCCAGGTTCCCCGTGACCCTGAAAAGGATAAGCGGTATTGAAGATGGATGGATTATTTTACTTACATTTAAAAAAACAGATTAATTAGTATATTAACACATTGCGATACATTTATACCTGTGCATCAGTGGTGAGTTGTGAATTAATGGAGTGTGATTGGTCAGGTGGTGTTGATTAATTTTCTGCAACAGCAGCCCTGACAGCGCAGCTGCAAATCACAGGTTAATATTAAATGGTAAATGGCGCACTTATATAGTGTTTTTATCCAAAGCGCTTTACACTGTGTCTCATTCACCCATTCACACACACACTCACACACACACTCACACACCAATGGTAGCAGAGCTGCCATGCAAGGCACTAACTTGCCATCGGGAGCAACTTGGGGTTCAGTGTCTTGCCCAGGATCTTCGGCATGTGGTGTCATGTGGGCCGGGAATCGAACCGCCAACCCTACGATTAGTGTACAACCCGCTCTACCTCCTGAAAAACATCCGCCCTTATATTAATATTAATTATTAATATTTAATAATAATTAATAATTATGATGATTACTAATAAATAATTAATATTAATGCGCTTGTTATAATATTTGGCTATGTCATCGTTTCAGCTCATTCACAGGGACATGTCAATACAGCGAATGCTCCACTAATAATAAACAGGTTTATTTTTTTTAGTTTTATTTTTAAACTGATGCGGTGAAGTTTTCTTTAAATATAACATTTATGGAAGGAGTCTCCAGTGTCAACACTTTGTAACAGTCAGAGGTAAAGCTGTAATTTTTCCGACAGAACAGAGACGTTTACGCTTTTATTTTGTTGCAGTTTCTCGGTAACAAACAACGACAAGCTGAATTTTAGTTTTTGACTTATTGACTTTAAAACTGAGAAAAAAAGACAAGCTGGTGAGGGAACGACAGTTTATAGCTGCTATAACGTAAGTGACAACAGGTGAATGTTCTGCGATGTCACTATAACCTGATTTAAAAAAATAATTACAATATATCATTATTTTAAAAATGTAATAAAATGTTAGCTATGCTGTAAGAGGAATCTATTTCACAGACTATAACACAATAAGTGTCACTATAACATAAGTGTAGCTAAAAATGGATAAAAAGCATGTTCTTTAATTGATAGTAGCCTATTAAAAATCAGGTTTTGAGAAGGATATGTTCTGTGATTCGTACTGATTGATTTGTTTGTTTAATTGAGTTACAGTGCTGCGGTAGAAATTTCATTTATTATATGTATATTATAGCCTATTTATTAAACTTTAATAACTGAAAACAAGCCACCTGTACACAATGTGGTTGAAATAATTCTGCACACATTTGAATAAAGTTGCTGAGATAAACTGTGTTGTGGAATCTGTGTAATTTATTTGACAGTTAACGGGTCGGTTTTCCCCCTAAAATTGTGTTTGTAGTGAAGTCTGCTTTTTTGAAGTGAGTTTGCACATTTGTATATAGTCTGGCAACCCAAAATGAGCCGCTATACGCCCCCTTCCCTCTCTCACTCTCTCTCACTGCGCGCGCCGACTCCACATAGCCCCGTAGCCCGGTGTCGGTGGCGCACGGTGTTGCTGCTCTCTCGGCTTGGCCGCTTCACACGGACGCACGCGCAAGGGAGGGGAAAAGAAACAAACAAAGCAAAGCAAGGCAAAGCAAAGCAAAGCAAAGCATGATGGTCGGCGGTCCGTGCGCGCGCAAGTCGGCTCGCCGCTCGCGCTCCGCGCTGATCGCCGCGCTCACCGTGCTGCTCGTGCAGACGCTCATCGTGTGGAACTTCAGCAGCCTGGACTCGGGGGACGCCGGGGAGAACGGCGGCGGAGGTGGAGGTGCTGGTGCTGGTGCTGGAGGCGGAGGCGCAGGCAGGGAGAAGAGAGACCGGCTCGGTGTGAACAAAGCCTACGGCGAGTATCCGAGAGGCAGGAGGCAGCAGCTCGGGAAAGCGACCCTGCGCCACAAGCGGCAATCGGTAAGAAGAAAGAGGAATATCTGTCATGTTGGTGTGAAGAACGCTGTCCACATCAGCCTCGCGCTGTTCACTCAATCAGTCTCTCACTCACTCGTTCATCCATTCCTCTGTGGTTCTCCGTTCTGTTCGCGAGACCGGGCCTCGGTTCTGAGGTTGTCTTTGGGGGGAAAGGGACCTATAGGTTACGCGTCAGCTGTGCGTTTACATTAGCGTTAGACTACGTGATGAGATCGCGTCATCTCGAGACAGTGCTGGAGACTTCATTCTGTCCACATCACCAACATCATCACACACCATCACTCACCATCAAGCTTAAACGCCCACCTAAAAAATGAAGGTCCCACTAAGAAAATGAACTGGATCTTATTATTATTATTATTATTATTATTATTATTATTATTATTATTATTATTATTGTTATTATTATTAGGGTTCTTTTAGGAACCAACTGTTACAACAACTGGAGTTTGTACTGCTGTACAAACGGGTTCCTCATGGGTTCTCTTAGCCTCCAAAAACTTTGGTTCAGAATCATTTGCAGGATCTTATTGAAATTAGGGTCCATTTAAGAACCAACAGTTATAACAATGTATATCCTGTAAATGCCGACACTCAAGGACAGGAGGGTTCCTCTAAGGGTTGGTTGGGCAATTACAAGTTCTTAGCTTCCAAAAACCTGTAACCCTTGTTGTAACCAATTCTTACAGCAACCTTTTAGTTTTTGTACTGTGCATGTATTACGTTAATACAGACACTCTTAGGAAAAAGGGGATATCTAAGGCTTGTAGAGGGTTATTAAGGGTTATAGATCCCAAAACGAGTGCTATTTGGATTGGAACCCTTTCTGACAGAAAAACTCTTATAACACAGCTATAACGCCTAATTATCCAAATAACTCCTGAGGAACCCTTTTTTTTGTAAAAGTGTGTGGACGAACCCTTAAAGGTTCTATGCATCTCAGAGTTGTCATGTTAGAAAGGGTCCCACTCCAAGCAGGTAAAAACCCTTAATTAGTCAAGGAATCCTTAAAGAATCCGTCTTTATAAGCGGAATGTTAAATTCCAGGCAAGTTCTATATCATTTGGAGCTTGTACTGCACACTTACCTGTTTAATACACCCACTCTTAGAGAAAATGGTTCTTCGAGGGTTCTTTAAGGGTTCACTGGATGATTAAGTATTCGTAGTGTCCAAACACTTGGAACATTTCTGATATGAACACATCTCGTTGATGGATACAGTTACAATTACAGCATGGGAAAAAATGAAAGCCTTTTCACAGAGAGATAAGAGAGATACTTAGGAGTTTTTATGTTTTTAAGGTCGATGCTGTTTTTCTGGACAAAAGCACCATTAAAAAAAAAACAACAAAGAAAAAACCCCATAACATAAGCTATATTAACATATTTATTATGTAGTATAAGTGTTAGGGGCGGCGCAGTCAGCAAAAATGTAGTTCAATTAAAATTAATTGAATATTTAAAAATATTGATTGTACTGTTTTTACTTAATTTCACTTAAATAATGTAACTTATTAGAATATCTATAAAACACTGAAATGGAGCAAAACATTTTAAAAATCATGGTTAACATTTTACAATTTAAAAACTTTAATCTAAAACCACATGAGGTTGTAGTTGTTATTTTGGGGAAAAAAGATACCAATACCAACAATATCTCCAAAAATGTTTATTGCGATGTAATTTATCATGATATCAATATTATACTGTGTATCGCCGAGCTCTAATTTGCGTTGACGCTACAGGAATCATTACAGCTTGAGGTTAATAACTTTTAAATATTGACTGAATATATATATATATATATATATATATATATATATATATATATATATATATATATATATATATATATATATATATATATATATATATATATATATATATATATATATATATATATATATATATATATATTTTATATATATATATATATATATATATATATATATATATATATATATATATATTATATATATATATAGTCTTTTCTTTAAATGCCTTCAAATCAGATAAGTTGACCTGTTAGTACTCTACAGTCTGGTTGGTACAAGACGATGAGCTAGCTTTGATGTTCGATGTGAGGAGGTGCTGCTTTGCTTGTCGGTTAAACAGGATCAAATTGACGAAGATGACATTTGCATCATAAGAGCGCCACATCCTGTAATTACCGGTTTTAATTATCATGTAGTATGATACATACATGGCGTTCTGTGACGCATGGCCAGCTGAGGAGATGACTTTCATTATCAAAGATTGTAAAATATATGGTGGAAATTACACAAGGACATATATATGGATACAGACCAGATGAAAAATATTAGAGTATAAGCATACAACAGCATAAGCAAAGAGATAAAGTTTTCCACAGCGCAGTGCAGCTCTGGCAGCATCGTGTCTCGGCAGGATTTCCCACCGTGCCAGAATCACTCTGGTGTTTTTCCGGTGAGAAAATAAAAACAGTATAAACATCTCACCTCCTGGAGTATACCTGCGGAATTGTTGCAGGTTTGTGATGTATTTGTGCCGTCTGTGATAATTAGAATAAACTCAGGCTTGGAGAGATCTCTCACCCACCTGAGTGTAAACGGTAATATCCGGCGCAACAGGACGCCGCTTGTTTGGCTACGAAATGTTTTTACTGTTTTAGAGCTCTAGGAGTTCATTCAGCAACGGCTGTGTAAATAAACACAATGTGTAATGGACGCTCTGTGCTTAAAGTACACACATATATATATATATATATATATATATATATATATATAGAGAGAGAGAGAGAGAGAGATAGATAGATAGATAGATAGATAGATAGATAGATAGATAGATAGATAGATAGATAGATAGATAGATAGATAGATAGATACACACAAATACACAAAAAGTTCAGGAAATCACTGCGATATTGAATTCTGGATTCTGATTGGTGAGATGATGTTAGTTCTATTAAGTGTCCAAAAAGTCAAGAACCAATGAGAGTACCAAAAAGCACCAAGAAGCTACCCTTTCATCCAATTTTAATACCATCTTCACATGTAAGGAAAAACATAACATAAATATAAGTTCAAGTCTTATTAGTTCCTGACTTTTCCGACACCCCGTATATTATTATAATATAATATTACAGTTTATTTTAATGTTTATATCATTCATAATATCATTTTACCCTATAGTTGTTTATCAATCTTGTCCCACACGGCGACTTCGCTAATAAAAAAACATATTACATTAAATTTACTTAACATTTATGGAAGGAGTCTCCAGTGTCAGCACTTTGTAAGTGTCAGAGGTAAAGCTGTAACTGTAAAAGAGAGTCTCATGAGGGGACTGAATGTTTATAGCTGCTATAACGTAATTGAGAACTTGTTTCTTTGACGTTCGGCAACATTAGGAGTAACTATAAACGTTTCAATCTTTAATAAATAACAATTGTAATCGGAAAACTGCTGTGGTGTCAGGGGAATAAAAGACTTCGGACTGTTATAGAAAATAACATCGGAGTGGTAAGTAACGGGATTTTTATCGCACATCTGAATTGGGTTTGTTGCAAAAAAATTAACAGATTTTAACAGAATAATATTTTAAGAATTGGCATGTGAGTTACTAGTGTATTGTTGTGTGTGTTTGTTTGGAATTTTATCAAACAAATGATTCTTTCATTAGTTACGCGATTTCCTGTGTTTAATGTTCTCGTCAGTGTCCTTTTCTGCCTCAGTAGCTGTCTGTTGACCTTCAGTCTAATTACTCAGGATTTACTCGGATTTGCTAGCTGCAGTATTCGCCTGATTTCTTAGTTTTAGATTAGTTTTAAAGTTAATATCTAAAAGCGCTCGGCTCTGAGTGATCTTGCTGGACAGATCCGGAAGACGGGACGACCTCGGAGCCCGCTGACCTTTCCTTCTTCTCATCCATGACAGGCTGTTATATGCTTCCCTGATTCTCTCTCTCTCGCTCCCTGCTTTCCCGTCTCTCTTTTTCTCCAACTCTCTCATTCTTCGTCCTGTCACCTCTGCAAAGTTTCTTGCTCATGTAAAAACAGAAGCTTATATACCAGGAGCTGGCATTTGTTTCCACTTTTCCTTTGGAAGAGCTTGGAAAAACAAGAGGATTAGACCTCAGATCCATCACAGCTTCATCCCCTTCATCACACCAGAGTCCAGGAATTAAAAAAAAACAACACGCTTCAGAAAGGTGCTATTTTCAGGAATGAAATGTGATTTCAGGGGAAACTAATGTGTTTGTTGCGTCTGAGAGAAACTCAGAGAAACTATTATACTCTATAAAAAAGTGTTTTTTTTTTCTTTTATGGTTAACAATGATCCATTTCTAAAAGAAAAAAAAGGGTTCTACTTGGAACATTCTGTTGCAGGGTTCTGTGTATATCTGTGTCGACAAATCAGACAATCATTTGAGGTGATAGATTAAACTTTTTAACTAGATGTGTAACAGAATTGCCTAGGTTTCATTTAATTACTAGCCGTAATTGTTTCGTAGCTAATTAATTAGCTGTTACTTCCCTAAAACTTCCCACAAAATTCAAGAAATCCGTGGATTTCAGTAATCCCACTTGGACCGATACAAGGACCAATTCTGTTTTCTGTTATTTTGGTTATTTTAATTGTTGTTCGCATTTGTCATGAGTGATGTCATGATGCAGAATCTTTTTCTCAACCACAATATCAACCCAATCGAATTGCTGTTTTTCTGTTGGGCATTAAAATGTAATCCATTTGCCTTTAAGTCTGTTAAGTTTTCTATTTGATATATTGTTTTTCTTATTGTTTTTAAAACTTTGTTTAATAACTTTTAAATCAGCAAAATTTCTAAGATTTTAAGACTTCCAGAAGGTCTTCAAGTATCAGTATGTAGCCCGTGTTGCATTTAGAAAAAAAATTCAAATAAAAACAAGGTTCCATCTAGCACCCTAAAAGTGTTCTCCATGTTCTGACGTTGTTGTGGTCGGAATCTCAGACTCGATCTGTCCCTTTTGTTCAGGTTGACAGCAGAGGACAGGTGCTGCCTCTGATTTTCTTTTTGATCTTCATCTTTGTCTGTATCTTTATGTCGCTTGGCTTCCTCGCTAGCACCTCTCTCTCTCTCTCTCTCTCTCTCTCTCTCTCTCTCTCTCTCTCTCTCTCTCTCTCTCTGCTGTACGTTTAACTCAGAAAATCCCAAGCAATCATCTTATGTATTTATAAAAACATAAAATCCCGCTTTCTATTTTTAACCCTTATTTTTTGGTTCATGCGTGTTCCTTAAACCGAATGTGGAAGTTCCTCATTTGAACAAATGTAGAGGTTTAATTTTTGTTCGAGGGGAAGTTCATCGAGCCTTTGTGAGCGACGGGTTTTCCATGTCTTCCACGTTGCTTTTATCCGTTTGTAGATATCTGAGATTGAAGGAGAGGACGATTCATGTGAAGAAGTGTCCTTGCGGCATGTTTTGCAGGAATTTCCCGTCAGGCTCCGACACAAACGACGCTTCTGAAAGTTACACATCGGTGTTAAACCACAAGCGAAAAGAAATCGCATTTTGTGACAGATGATACAAACGTATCACTTTTGTGTTTTACATCCCCATATTTTATCGGAAATAAAATTGAGCGTGGAACTGTAGTAGAACAACATTTTAAGATTTGGTGTCCCAAGTTACCAGCTCGTGTACAGACGAGTTTTTGTCTGTACAAGGTATTCTTTCTTTAGCTACACACAATTTCCTGTGTGAAATGTCCACATCGGTGACCTTTTCTGCTTTGTTCCATGGCTGCCAAATTAACTATTGCATTCGGAAGGTCTACATTGGAATTCTGTATGTTCCCTCATCATTTGGTAAACAGGTGTTCGCCCATATGTTCCAAGTCCTATTCCTTATTATGTTAAACCTTATTTATTAGATGGAGCCGGATATTACTGGCTAGACTGAGATTTGACAGACGCTACACTATTCCAAGAACTTTACAGAGAGAATTTCCCTAAAGAAAAAATCCTCCACATCTGGCTAAAATTGGCTCGCTAACACATGGCGTGAGTGTGCCAGGCTGCCGCTGGTAAAGATGTGGATTAGACTCCGCTGGCAGTGATGGTATTCCTGGTATTTCCTTAACTGGGCTTTAAAATCGCTAAGCGCACACGCCCAGGGCCAGATATTCAACCTGTTTATTACTCAGTGTGAAACCAATAGGAAAGGCGTAAGGTGTGTACACTGAGTAGAAACCCTAAGTATACAAAGAACCATTTTTTCCAGGAATGTAGTTACAACAGTGACCAACATAGTTCAGTCTTCCTGTTAAAAGCTATTTCTGACCTTTTTTTTTACCTTTCAAAAGCCACTAAGAGAAAAAATTACTGAGAAAACTTCATTTTAATTGTCATATGCACATTAATACTGTATTCAGAAAAAAAACCTGTAATCATTAACCAATTTCTATAGTAGCAGGTCATTCAAAACAGACGCTCCACATAAACTGGTTAAAAACGTGCGTAATCGTCTGTAAGCAGGTGTTTATTTAACATTTATAGAGTAAGGAGTCTCCGGTGACATTGAACTATAAACAGATAAAAAGTATGACGTGCCATGATGTTTAATAAACACTAAAAACACTAAAAAACACTGTGTTATGCGGTTACAGGAAAATAATCAACATCAGGGTGGTAACAGTATCTCCGCTTCATTACACCACCCCGTCGTTCATTATTTTCCTATAACAGCACATGTTTTATTACTTAAAGAGCCCTATTATGCTATATAAACATGTCTAATTTGGTTTTAGAGGTCTCATACAAGGTCTCATTCGGTTTACATTCATCCAAGGTCAAAAAATACTTTAATTTTCTCATAATTTACATTGCAGCATCACCTCTTTTTCTCACAAATGACTCAATGATTCACTCATTCTAAACTCCTCCTTTCAGAGAGCCTACTCTGCTCTGATTGGTCAGATGTCCCACACTGTTGTGATTGGTCTACTGCTTACAGTGTGTGTCGGAAAGGAATTGCCCACTACCATATCTGAATTTCAGCTCAGTAATAATGTCGGTTTTACCGTATCAGTTTGAGTCTGATAATGATACTTCAGAAGATCAACCCGAACCACCATCGCAAGCACGACGAGAACAGGACGTTTCTCAGTGGTAAGTTTATATGTAGTTTGACAATAACATGAGTTTAATGAATAAGCGTTTGACTTCAGCTAGATATGAAATGACGGGAACACAAATGAAGATTGGAGTTGAACTGCTTTGGCATCGTTTTAAAAATGAATTTTACCACTGACTCTTTACATCCTCATCCTTTGGGAATCCATGCAAAGTGGTTTTGCTTTTGTAGCTCAGAAAACAATGTCTTCTAGACATGAACCTAAATCTTTCAGGATGCAACCTCAACTGTAGTGTTTGAGGGTGGGTCAAAGTAGACATTGTTCACAAGCAGCTGAAGAAGACCAGAGGCGGGGTTTTTGTTACAAACATACGTAGATTAGTACAGGAAGTAAGTCTGAAATTACTAACAACTCGTTTCAGCCGTTCAGAATCGCTTCCTTCTTTTGGAAGTCAATAACTCAGTTTGTTGTGCACTTTTGATTTGTGAAACTAAGCAGGCTTTTTAAATTCACAAACAGCTCTATACCATGCTACATGAAAGGTAATATGTGATAAAGCATAATAGGGGCACTTTAAATATTTGCATTTCAGAATGTTATTATTTAATTTTAATGATCATTGATCAACGGAATGGAATGCTAACTAATCAAAAACCTAATGCTGATTCAGGCACTGATTTCAATACATTTTTTGCAAAATTTGTGTTCACCATCATCACCATCATCATCATCATCTGCAATATGAGCACATACCGTATGCACATGATAGATGATGGATATTCTGGAATTCCCACATCTGACATTCATATGTAACTTTACGTTCATAGCGATGATATGTTTTTTAATCATTTAATACATTTTTATCTTATTTGAAAAGTCGTGGAAATGAAATTTGGATTGATTTGAACACTTTGAGACGTGGCTTGCAAGTTACCAGTGTATCATGTGTTTGGTTTTGGAATTTTCATTCCAAATCTATTAAAATGCTTATGCAAATTAGTGTTAAATATCATTGCCTTGTTTGTAGATCAGAATTAGCTCGTTATCTCACCGCCAACTCGTGTGCAGTGACTGAGCTGGTGGCTTGGAGACAGGAAAGCTCTGGGGAGATGGAACACACACACACACGCACACACACACACACCTTGCTGTCTGACTCTTTGCTAGCATGCCTGTGTGTTATATTTTGCTGCTGTTGTAACATCCTTTTTAATCTCAGCTGATTGAAGTATCCTCTTTGTTGGTTTTTATGTGACATGACTAATGGAGATAAATAAAAGAATCAGAAATATGGTTTTATTCCACTCATTGATCTTAAAATCAAGTTTTTACCAGTTTTGTCTTCTGCGTGGGTCTGGGCGATATATCGATATAATATCGATATCGCAATAGATGATTATGCGATACACTTTTCTGAGATATCGTTGGTATGGTTATGAAATTTTTTAAAATATATTTTTTATAATGACAAATTATACGGCACTGAATGGATGCTGTGAATTAGATGTAAGTTTTTTAAACTTAATTTTCTTTGTTAAAGAAGCAAAGCGTTAAAGAAAAGTATCGTCAAACTCAGTTGAACTATTTTTGTTTATTTTACTACTGTTTTGCAGACAGTTTGTTAGCTAATTTATACACCGTTCAACTTTGTATATATATATTTATTTTTTTGATTGTGTAGCGATGGACACGTTACAGACTTTTGCTGTTGTACAGTTTTCCCTGTAGTACCTGATTAAATAAATGAAAAAAAAAAATCCTACGAAGATTAAGGTTAGGATTAGGAGGCGGGTTAGAGTTTGTACCTTTTGTTACAAATTAATTTGTATGAAATTTAATAAAATCCACATGGACTGTGTTTGTGCTGTGAGATAATGTGCATGTTTCGATTTTATGATCATGTGTTTAATGTGTATGTTTAATAACATACACCATTATTATCAGTGCTGATTTGGATTTGGCTGTAGGTTTTATTTTGGTTTAAACCCTACAGCATTTTTGGAATGTTTTCCTTGTTAACATAAAGGACATTTCTACAGCCTTTGAAGGACTGATGAAAAAAAAAGTTTGGTCTGTAAAAGTGTGGGTGATGTTCAGACCACCACGGAGTGTAACATGACCTGTGTGATGGAATAAAATCCTGAGTATCAGTTCCATATGGTGGCGTAGCGCTCTTTTCTCAGCAGGGCAGCATCTCATTAATGCTTCCTCCATTCCACCCGAGATTAGGAGCGACGTTAGATGTCCACGTGGCCTTGAGAACACTGATGTTGTGTGTTAGGTGGTGTTTCTTTTATTTATTTGCAGGACCCCTGGGCCTCCTCGGAGGCGAGCGTCGGGTTTTGTTTGTAAAGGAAACATGTCCCGCTAGCAAGACCTCTAAAGACACAAGCGAGCACTTTCATGTCCCTCCCCAGCTGTTGCGTAATGGCTCAAGCCGACGTTTATTGATTAGTTTCTCCTTGTCGCGCTGATGGTTATCTCTGACATTTCCATGATGCGCTCTGCTAATGAGCTGGCCTCAATTGGAATGCTCGTTCTGTTTTTCCACAATGATTTCATCTGGTTTAGAGAGTGAGAGAGAGAGAGTGCGCATGCACATGTGCTGTGTTTATTGTGTATCATGAGGACACAAAGTGCGAGGCTGTTGTGGCTGTTGTGTTTTTTTTCCCTCGGCTCCGGCAGCATCATGTAAAAGCCTTCAAATTGCCCAGCTGTCAGTTACGCTAGAGTGCCTTATTTCATTAGTGCTGTTGTTTTTGTTGCTGTTTTTTTTGTTTGTTTGTTTTTCTTTTTACCTTTCATTAACACATCCATTAAAAGGGACGTAATTATTGTGTAAGCTTGACCTGTTGTGTCAGTGATCGGGAAGTGCAGTCACATTATATAACATCCATATTGATATAAATCCATTCACAATACACTGTGTTATAAAATATTTGTTTAGGGTTGTTTTTTTCTATTTGAATTAAACACTTTAGTTGTGTTATTACAGTTACAAACTTTTAAAAATAGTTTTTTAAGATAACACAACTAAATTTTAT
Source organism: Ameiurus melas (assembly GCA_012411365.1). NCBI lineage: Eukaryota > Metazoa > Chordata > Actinopteri > Siluriformes > Ictaluridae > Ameiurus > Ameiurus melas. The sequence goes on from CM022753.1 coordinate 22,252,940, forward strand.
TGTATTATTTGTAAATAACAGTTACAAACTATTTTAGTTTAAATAATTCAAAAATGAGTTTGGACATTTTGTAACTTTTTGTTGTAACTATGTTGTAACATAGTTACAACAAATTCATTTTTTAGTCTTTTTAAATAACAGCTGCAAACTCTTTTTAGTTTATTTAAAATGACAGTTAAACTTTAATTTTTAAATTTTGTTTTCTTCTTTTAATAACAGTCACAAACAGTTTTTGTTTATTTTTTAAGAACCATTTCAAAGTAACAAAATTTTTTTTAATTTTTTTTTACAGTTACAAACACTTTTAAAATTTTTTAAATAACAGTTGCAAACTCTTATCTAGTTGATTAGATGTTCTCTGTTGAATCTGTACGTAGACATGATGTAAGTAAATAATAAAGTATCAGCTCACTTTTGCAGGCAGTTTGGTAGTAAACCTGTATATGGTGTATATGATGGTGTATATGATGGTGCAGATGGTGTGTATGATGGTGTATATGATGGTGCAGATGGTGTATATGATGGTGTATATGATGGTGTATATGGTGTGAATGGTGCATATGATGGTGTATATGATGTATATGATGGTGTATACAGTATGGTGTATATGGTATATATGATGGTGCAGATGGTGTATATGATGGTGCAGATGGTGTATATGATGGTGCCGATGTGTATATGATGGTGTATATGGTATATATGATGGTGCTGATGATGTATATGATGGTGTAAATGGTGTTTATGGTGTATATGATGGTGCAGATGGTGTATATGATGGTGTATATGGTATATATGATGGTGCTGATGATGTATATGATGGTGTAAATGGTGTTTATGGTGTATATGATGGTGCAGATGGTGTATATGATGGTGTATATGATGGTGTATATGATGGTGCAGATGTTGTATATGATGGTGTATATGATGGTGCAGATGGTGTACTGTATATGATGGTGTAGATGGTGTATATGATGGTGTATATGATGCTGCAGATGGTGTATATGAAAGTGTATATGGTGTATATGATGGTGTATATGATGGTGTAGATGGTGTACTGTATATGATGGTATAGATGGTTAGATAATGGTGCAGTTGGTGTATATGATGGTGCAGATGGTGTATATGATGGTGCAGATGGTGTACTGTATATGATGATGTAGATGGTGTATATGATGGTGCAGATGGTGTATATGATGGTGCAGGTGGTGTATATGGTGTATATGATGGTGCAGGTGGTGTATATGATGGTGTATATGCTGTATATGATGGTGTATATGGTGTACATGATTCTGCAGATGGTGTATATGTTGGTGCAGATTTTGTATATGATGGTGCAGATGGTGTACTGTATATGATGGTGTATATGGTGTATATGATGGTGCAGGTGGTGTATATGGTGTATATGATGGTGTATATGGTGTTTATGATGGTGCAGATGGTGTGTATGATGGTGTATATGGGTATATGATGCTGCAGATGGTGTATATGATGGTGTAGATGGTATATATGATGGTGTGAATGGTGCATATGATGGTGTATATGATGTATATGATGGCGTATACAGTATGGTGTATATGGTATATATGATGGTGCAGATGGTGTATATGATGGTGCAGATGGTGTATATGATGGTGCCGATGTGTATATGATGGTGTATATGGTATATATGATGGTGCTGATGATGTATATGATGGTGTAATAGGTGTTTATGGTGTATATGATGGTGCAGATGGTGTATATGATGGTGTATATGGTGTATATGATGGTGCTGATGATGTATATGATGGTGTAAATGGTGTTTATGGTGTATATGATGGTGCAGATGGTGTATATGATGGTGTATATGGTGTATATGATGGTGCAGATGGTGTATCTGATGGTGTATATGATAGTGTATATGGTTTATATGATGGTGCATATGGTGTATATGATGGTGCAGATGGTGTATCTGATGGTGTATATAGTGTATATCAGCAGTCCCCAACCTTTTTTGCACCACGGACCGGTTTAAGATCAGGCTATATCTTCACGGACCAGCCTTTAAGGTGTGGCGGATGAATACAACAAAATAAAATGATACGACCGGCATAAAAACGGGGGTATTTTTAAAAAATATAATAATAAACGTGAATCCAATGTGAAATCGCAACTTTATTAGCAGTGTCCCGGTAACATCACGCCAACAACATAACATGAGTAACATCTGCTCTGCCCCCCCTAATGCTTAGCGTATCACGTGACCGAGTAATGCATCACGTGACCGAGACAAGCGGAGTCGTAGACGGATGTAACGGAGAGAATCCGGTCAAAATGAAACATCGTTCAGATAATAAATAAAATGGAAACAATGTAAGTGATTTATTCTTTCTGTGCGGCCCAGTACCAAATGACCCACGGACCAGTACCAGTCCGCGGCCTGGGGGTTGGGGACCACTGGTGTATATGGTTAATATGATGGTGCAGATGGTGTATATGGTGTATATGGTATATGTTAGACATGCCTTCAGGTATCATGGTGTGATATTTTTGCCGAATATATGAAGTCTGTTCCTGACCACTGTTTGCTCAATCCTGTAATTCCTGCATAATTTGATTTATATATTTAATCATTTCTTCATCTGCTGGTTCAACAATGTTTTGTTTGGAACAGACAACTGACATGTCGCTTATTAAACGATAACAAAAGCTTATTATTCCAGAATTAGTTGCGAGTCAGAGTTCGTTCGTCATCTCTTATTGCCGTCGTCGGTTTTGTTGTTGGATCTTGTTTGTTTGTGAATTCTATCAGAGACATCTGACCTTTTTATCCAAGTCCGATCCAAATGAGTTCAACATCTGATCCTGTTCCAATTACATGTTATATCGTAATAATCACCTGTTTATCATGCCTTACAATGTTAATGTAATATCATTGTAAAATTTCTGCACCTGTATTGCTGTTGAGTTTTGGATTATGATTGGTCAGAAAGAGTTGATGAATTTTGACAGTAGTGCAGCTGCAAATCACAGGCTTATATTAAAGCGTTGACCATGGAGACTCCTTACAAAAAACACTCTCCTTGGTGAAAACTTCACCGTGTCAACCATAAGTGTTTTCTTTATTAAACAACAATTAAAAAAAAATCTTTATCATTATTATTCTTTGATTATAAGGATCATCCGCTGTACAAGTCCTTGTGATTGAGCTGCTGCTATAGAAATGATAACGTATTAGAACGAGATCCATTAATATAAACCTGTTGTTCACGTTATAGCTTCACTTCAAATCACATATATTCACTTCAAAAATAATGCACACTTTTTGACCAGTCTGATTCAAGAATTCAACCGCTCTGTTATAAGGTTTATTATTATTCTTACAATTTATTTCAGTAGTTTTTCATCATGTGATGCTCTTGGTTTTTTTCCCAGCAAAATGGAATATTGTTACATAAACATATTTTGCCATACAGATTATACATATACACACTGTATATGGTTGTAAAGTGCTTATTGTAAAGTGCTTATGATGTGATGTTCTTTGTATCACTCTGCCGCAATGTGTTGTGTGTAACTGGCTATCAGCAGGGTGTGTCAGTTCAGAATATCAGTAAAAACGTATTTATGAGCATTTTAAATAGTTGGAAAAGGTGATCATGAGCCAGAGTTTTGTGTGTGTGTGTGTGTGTGTGTGTGTGTGTGTGTGTTTGGGATGAAGTACGAATAAAGGCGCTGTGCAATGACACTCAATGCAGCCAGTGTGAGGTGTGGAGTCAGTGGTTGAGCATGTGTGTGTGTGTGTGTGTGTGTGTGTGTGTGTAACAGCTCTGTGGTCTGCCATGTGGCATGAATGGGGTTTGTGTGTCTGCTCAGTCAGAGATGGCAAAATAAAATAAACTTTGCTGCTGACTGGACTGCTCTTTTTACAACCACGACCCAGACACTGGGCACACACACACACACACACAAATATATTTCTCCCGCTCACTCTCTGTCTCGCTATTTGTCCTTTCCTAGTGAATCTCCCCAAAAAATGACGTTAACGTTAGACATGTCACCGTTTACACAGTGATGTCGATATGGAAAAGATGGCACGGCTTATATCATTAACAGACCTATTCTTAACCATTTGTCAGACTCTTAACTAGTGAGAGATCACACCGTAAACTTTCTTTATTTACCATGATTCATTGGTTTGTGCCATATGAAAAAAAGCTTAGAGAACCATTTAGCTCCACCCAGTTCGATTTTGTGCTAATTTACATAATATGCTAAAACTTTTTATGGACTTTTTGGGACTAGTCCTATGATTTTTGATGTACTGTAAAAACAAATTGGTCTATGAAACTCAATAATGATCAGAAAAACGCTGGGATTTGAAAACAAAATGGCCGTCACATTTGATGAGCGGGGCAGAGCTCAATTTACTTAATGTACTTAAACTGTTGTAACTCCTGATTGTTTTGCATGGATTTGAACAAAACTTGAAAGATCTTCTGAGGATGTCTGCAAAGGGTGGAGCGTGGCCATATGTGGGGTGGGGGCGGGGTTATATTTAAATAAATAGTGGTGGGAGGTTTATGGAGGAAATGAGAAACTTAAATAAATGACAGATTACTGTTTATATGTCGTAAATTTGCTGAACCGAGTCATTTATTTAAGAATTTAAATAAGTGTTTAGTTTAAATAAATGTTTTTTTTTTCATTGTGTCCCTGAAAGCACTATGCAGAAAAATGAACCTTTCTCCTTTTTTTAAGTGTTGTGTAAGCAATGACACGTACAATTATTATTTGCCTCTTGCACAGACAAGTAAATACTCTGCAGCGTGTGTGAGTAGAGTGTATTTCAGTGTTGAACTTCGGCGTAATTACACCCCGTTGTCCAGCACCTTGATGTGACGTGTGGGACAGGACCGCGTGAATACAGCTTGTTGGAGTTGTTCTTTAATTGATCTCATTTCTCTCACGTCGCTCTTCATTTGTTCTCTGAATCTTTCTCTCTGTCGCTGTTTATCACAGAGCGTCAGTCACTCACGCTGATCAGTCTCGGTGTGTCCTGCTAATCGCGCGTGTGTGTGATCAGCAGCGGTGTAGAAACAGGAGATTTGAGCAGATACTATGACAAATAAAACAAATCCATAATCCCATTGCTATGTACTTAAAGGTGTGGTTTGTATTGTAAACTATATGTTTCAATTATTTTAATAATTCTTGATGCTCAGAAAGACTGGTTTGCGGGCGAAGTTCAGATTGTGATGTCACAAAATAAAATTTGGACCAATCACGTCTGATACGCAAATATTTGCAGAACGACTATATGTTTTAACTACATATGTTTAAACTTTATAAACATTTATGTTAACTAGCGAGCTACAATAGTTATTGATTAACACATATTGGTTGTCATGGTGATTTTATATTTAAAAATGATAAATAAATCAGTGACAAAATGAGGATGTAATGATTGAGACTCTGATACTGAAATCCCACTCCTGTGAGCTAGTTTGCCAGCAGTTAGCAAGCCACCTAGCTAATTTCAATTACCTTTCAATTACCTTAATTTACATAATCATGCATTTTCATAGATACTTGTATAATATGTCTGCAATATTACAATAGATAACTGGGTCATTGCCATGTAATGGTCAGTTTCATTGTTTCGGGCTGTTTATGTTCATCCATCCCTGATATTAGCTCCACCCCCATGCATGGAAGCCCTGTTGCTCAGCCCCACCCCTTTTTTCCAAAAAGAAAATCCAACCCAAATCATAAGTTGTACAGTGGTTATAATATTAAGGGTGTGTGAGTCTAAAGGGCCTGGTTCCAGAGCGTGCCTGCTGGGATTTGGAAGTCATGTGACCTGTAAAAGATTGAAATGGGAGCTCCTTCTCAGTGGTAATCACCTGACTGGTTCAAATGTTAGAGAGAGAGAGAGAAAAAGAGAGAGAGAGAGATAGAGAGAGAGAGGGAATACTATGAATAGTTGGCAATACAGTGAGAATTCCTACTGGGGCCCTGCATGTCCTCCAGACTGGGATCAGGTTTTGCTAACACCCACCCCCCACCCCCACAATCCCCAACCCCCACCACCCCCAACCCCATTAGCCATGAACAAATTCCATCTGTCAGCTAAAAAAAAAAGGTGTTAGACAAATAGTCACTCTTTCTCATTAAAGAAAACATAAACACACTGCAGGAACGATTTATCCAGCATCTGTAGCACTTCTGTTCACGCTTCAAAAGAGTTGCCCTTGATCCTGGTCAGGGTGGAGCTGGATCCGGAGTCTATCCCGGGAACTCTGGGTGTGTGAAGGGAATACACTTTGGATGGGACACAAGTTCATCACCAGCGGGGCATCTGAGAAGCACTCATTCACAGCTAGGGGCAGTTCTGCATAGCTAATAGGACCACCTAGGAAGATTGGAGGAAACCTTAGAACCTGGATGAAACCTCCGTGGACACGGGGAGAACATATGAAATTCTGTACATGACATGACAGGATCATGCTAAAGATGAACTAATGCTGTTCTCATGTTTGGGCAGTGTATAAATGAATAAGAGACAGATGAATCTGAACCGTGACTAAAACCAAGAAATTGATGCAGATTAGGAAGAGAATGTGTGAGAGAAACATAGTGGTGGAGAAAGAAAAACACAATTTGTACACCCCCCCTCCCCTCCCCCTAAATCCCTGGAGTAATCCCCACAATCCCAGGGGCTTCGAGGCCATTTTGCAGTAATGTGGTCCTGATGGAGATGTTTATTCTTTGCTGGCCTTCGCCTAAGACGCCTGTATGGGCATGTTTCCTGGAGCACATTTTTTCAAATTCTTCCTCCGGACAACAAATCTGTCACCCGTCCATCACATTTGGATGTTATTGTCATTGCTGAATGAGCTGTAGTGTAAATAAATGTAGATTTTGTTACCCTGTCAAACGTCAAGAATTTTATCATAAAATTTTATAATGTTTATGCTTTGCTTTTATTAATTTAATCACAATAATGTTTTCTTATCTCTGTTTGATTTTATTTTCCATAACCGCTGACACATCTAAAAGCCGGCATCTTAAATCCTAAAATGGCTATGTATTCAATATATATGCTCACAACAGTGGGGATAACAATGTCATTATACACCCTAAATAATATGTTATATATCAGAAAAATTAGAATTTAAGATTTAGCCTCAGACTAAATGGTGGGAATTATTTATTTATTTATTTGCCATATTGTCATCGGATAAGTTTAGAGTGAAGATTAAAAGTTTTGGCACCTCGGCTGACTGTGTTTCGACAGTCTTTGTTAAATTTCATCTGCGAATACCGAGTGTTGTTTTATTATTCGTGCTGATCACTAGTCGCCACTCCTTGACCTGTAAAATCTCTTAATCGTAAAAATGTCCGTCTGATTTTGATTTAGGCGTTTTTTTAGTCATGATGAACACAGAACGGATCGATTAATGCAGTCGTTTCCGACTCGGTCTCTCTTAAACGTGCGCTAAAAGCTAAGTATCGACAGAGTCGCTGATCTGAGCTGCAGCTTGACTACGCGGCATCTGTGTTAAGCAATCAATTATGAAAGTGATTTTTATCCCAAACACACACACACATGCTCATAAATGCACACAGAGTGGCCTTTGAGTGACTCCTCTGATGATCTCGAGCGTGCTGAAAAGACTCCATTGAGACGCTGCGTGGAGTAATGGCGATTGAAACGCTGCCAAATCAGGAAGACAGCCACATTTTCCCTCCTCCTCCTGCTTATCCATCGCAGAGTTAATAGAACGAGGCGAACAAATGGCCGTAATTAGCCGAGGAGATGTTATTTTTTCGTAGATCGTCCCTAACTGCTTTATTCCTCGACTGCATATTTCTTGGATTGAAGTATTGCTTACCGTTAGAGAGGCACTTCTCTCGCTTGTATTTACGTCACTAAACCGTGCTTCCGGAAAATGCAGAAACGTCTGCGGCTGTGGTGGGTTCATCCACAACGCGTTTTTTCGTGCAGTTTTATAGCACCACTAAAACGCTTTCCACAAAAAAACCCAGCATCGTTAGTGTAATTAAAGTCGTTAATGTGGTGGCCTCACCGTCTCCTCTTCTTCCTTCTTGCTCCCTCTCTTTTCTTCTTCTTCTTAGTCTTTGTCTCTCTCTGTCTCTCTCTCTCTCTCTCTCTGGAGGGAGTGTGGAGGATTTGCTCATCTGATGGATAGGCCTGCACCGGCTAAATGGTCCCAAGGGGTATGGATGGCGCTGATGCTGGGCGAGAGAGTGGCTGTGGACCCTGAGATCTACCAGCGAACACACACTACTCTCTCTCTCTCTCTCTCTTCGCTCTCTCTCTCTCCCTCTCTCAGAAACACACTTCCAGGTCCACCCGAATTGTTACTAGGTCCATTTTTTTTTCAGTTTGTGTAGTCATAGGAAAATAATCCACGATGAGATGATGTGGTGCAGCATGTCCTGAAGTAATTCATCAACGATGACAATCGGAATGCTTAAAGCTACAACTGTGCTGACACTGGAGACTCCTTCCATAAATGTTAAATTAACTTCCAGAAAAAAACCCACACCAATCTCTGTGAGAGAGCTGTTGCTATAGAAACGATAGCTTATAAATAATGAACGGGCGCATTATTATGAACCACATGTCAGACTTGCAGCTGCATTACTGTTACTGCTGTTATAGGAAATTAATGAACACCTTCTGACCAATCAGAGTCCAGGATCCAACAGCGCTGTGGTGTAAAAGGTTCTGTTTAACTGTATGATGATCATTCTGTATTCGAGTCTTAATCTTCAAAGCAGTATTTTATTTTTAGTGTAAAGTATACGTCTCATGTACATTCAGTAGCCTGTAATTAACATATTTAAACATAACTCATGTTGGCCACTGAGTCAGACAGAAGCGTGTAATTCTAACGTCCAGATTCGCCAGTGATACTCCTCATGACGTTGGAATGAATCCATCACTGTTGAAATGAAGACCAGGCAACCCGGGGTCCTGTTCAGACGAGTACTTCTATAATAAAAACATCAAAAATAGACCTTAATGTGTCTCATAGACTAAAGTGCACCCTAGGTCTTTGTAGTTTCGTGTCTTTTGCGCCGTATAGATGTGTAGTTATATTTATACACTTGCGTACTGTAATATAAATAATACTCTTAATAATAAAGAGAGAATATTGGTATGGTGCGGACCTTGCTGTCAGGATGTGGTCTGACGCTGGACTCGTACGTATGATTATTCGCCCACGACATGTCCTGTGTCACAGGGAATCTTTCTATGTATGTCCAGTACAGGCCCTAGCGATAATTACACACTCCTCTGTTTCAGGCTTCGTACAGTCACATAAAGATACATGTTTCCTGAGAGTGTGTGTAACACCGACTTCTCATCAGGACGTCTTTATAGCCAGATATAAATAAAATCCATATATACACGTTACTGAAGCAGTGCGCCCGAGATCACATTCAGCTCTGGGATGAATACTGATCACGTTTGGGTCACGTCAAGGCTTTTATCGTCTCAATTAGCAAATGGCTGCAACGAGAGAGGGTTACGAAATTAAATCCCAACAACCGGCAGTCTGACATGAACTTTTTTTTTCCCTCTGGTCTGCACATTTTTATGCTTAATATTGAAACATTTTGCTCTGAGGTGCTTCAGATCGTCTCCTCTGAAATATCGATTTTTATTAATGCTGTATCCAGAACGTCTCTTCTCTTCTCTGGAGGTTAAATTCCTGGGAGGAAAAAAATTCTGTATCCAAGACAGATTCTATGTTAATGATGATGTTTATGTCTGGGCACGTGCACATGGTTTGTTTGAGAGAATAAAGGGAGTGGATTTGTTTTGAAATGCATTTTTCCTTTGATGCACCAAAGATCAATGTTCAAAGCCGGAGTCCAACATCAAAGCAGTTGCTCTTCGATTAATATTCATTTTAATGTTTATTTGTCATCTTTGACCTTTTACCTTCTAGCTCTCACATTCCTCCATCCTTCTTTTAGAAAATGTCTTCAACAGACATTCTAATGTCCGTTCTAACGTCTGTTGCTGTCTCTGTTTTGCCTTGGAATTAATATGGACTCCCCGCCTTGTGCCCCATGTCCCCTGGGATAGACTCCAGGTTCCTGAACTTTGTAACACGACAGGCTGGGTTTATTTTTAAAAAAACTTTGTATTGTCTTCAATAGAGTCTGGTGAGGGATCGACTGTTTACAGTTCATTTAATGAAAAGAGAACAGAAACTAACTTGTGGTTGGCAGATTGCTGTAGTATAAGAGGAATAAAACACTTTAGGATGTGCTGTTATAGGAAAATAGTTATAAAATATTATTATGTTGCATTTATAATAATACAAATGGTTGGTGAGACAAACATGTTCTCTGTGGTGGATGAGCACGTTTCACATATAGCGGGTGTTAATTTCTGATTCTGATAGCGACACTTGGGCTTAGAGCATCTCTCTCTCTCTCTCTCTCTCTATCTCGCTCTATCTCTCTCTCTCTCTGTCACTCTCACTCTCTCCCTCTCCCTGTCTCTCTCTCTCTCTCAGAGTCCCGTGGGTGCTGAGTGCTGAATCAGCAATGCAGTAATCACACTACCGCTTTAAATATTCTGTCACTTCAGCAAGAGGAAGATAGAAGATGGGTTTATTATTAATTATATGCAGATATGACTGATGACTCTGCGACGTTCTCGTACATGTCAGGAACGAAACATTCTGACTTTTTGGCCTAATAATAATAATAACAACAATAATAATAATAATAGTAATCGGAACGTTTTAGTATTTGTTTTGTTCTCTCTCTCTCTCTTTCTCTCTTTCTCTCTCTCCATCCTGTGCGCACTGATGCTTTTCTAATCTCGGCCCGCTTTTTAACAGGATTTTTAACAAGACACGCTCCATGTTTTTTTTTTTATTATTATTTTAATAGTGCCGGCGTTTGAAGTGAGGCTCTCCATTGTATGATGTCTCATCAGTGTTTCAAATTAGGCTTTAAAGATAGACATGACTTTCCATATATCAGCACTTTTTAATGTTTTTTTTTCCCTTTCTCTCCTAATCTCTGCCCCCGTGTCTTTCACACTCTCTCTCTCTCTCAGTTCGTGGAGGACGGATGTGGGCGTGAAGCACAAGAGCTTTTCTCGACACCTACACTTTATGCTATTTGTAATCCAATCAGGTTATTTGTGTCATAACTGAAAACACTTAGGTGTTGGTGGTCGAAACCACAGTACAGTTAGTGAGATAATAAACGGTTATCCTCGGCTCATGTTCCAGAAATGATGTGAATGTTTAATAAGTTGCAGGGTATTTTACATTCTGTTGGTGAGAAGTGAATTTTTTGTTCTATACTTTGTTTTTCACTAATTTACGTGAATAAATAAAAAATCCATCGACCATCCATTTTGGCACAAGAATGACTAGAATGTGCATGGTTCTGCTAAACAACAATGATGTACACACATCACTGGATCTAGTAACTGTGGTTCTGTGTGTTTCGCACTCGTAGATGCCATTTTGTGGCATCTTTGTACATGTTTGTATGAACTGCATGTGTGGAAATGTTCTGTAGAGAACCGAAAAGTGTTACACACCTGAAGGTCCCTGCCTACAACAATGGGGAACGGTTCTCCGGCTTGCCTCTTGAGTAAAGTTGAAAGACTCCTTATAGAACCTTTAAGAAAAGGGTTTTACTGTCAGACAGGGTTCCAAGTAGAACAGTTGGCATGTTATATAAACATGAGCAAAATCCAAAATGGATTCTTCTTGACTACACACAACTTCTAGAACCACGTTCAACATTCACTCGAGTAGCTTAATGTTCTGAAAGATCAATTGAACTATAAAATTCTTCAATTGCCTTGGGTTCGAAGAGGAGCCTGTTCTACTTGCAATCCTTGCTCATAAAAACACACTCTGTTGTAGGGTTCTGTGTAGAACATTGAAGCGTTCTCCCAAAGGGACAACTCTTTAACATTCCAGATCTAAATGATCTTTTTAAAAGTCTAAAACGTGCATTGAATATTTAGAGAACTATTAATAAAGGGTTCATAATGGGTTAGTTGTTTGAGTTGGAACCATTTCTATTTAAAGAACCTTCTGAACAGTTCTTTGCTTTTCCATAGAGTTCTTTGCACCTGAAAAATTATACTTCACAATCTTTTATACAAAGCTATATATTCCAGTCCCTCCATGATTTCATGATTTTGTAATTGCAGAATTTATTGCAAAATCAGAATGTTTCAAAATTAGCGCAGATTTTTGGCAGATTTGGGCTGAGACGCATCATGTGACATCACAACGCGCATTCAGCCAAAGTCCTCTTTGATTAACATGTGTCAAACATGAGTTCAGCTAAAAGGTCTCATTTACCAACAAACAGCTGCATGCTGCAGGCAGCTCAGACATTGTCTACTGTTCCGAAGGCCATGAGTTCAAACCCCAGCACTGCCAAGCTGTCACTGTTGGGCCCTTGAGCAAGGCCTTAAACCCTCAACTGCTCAGATGTATAAATGAGATAAATGTAAGTCGCTCTGGAAAAGGGCATGTGCCAAATGCCATAAAAAACAACAACAATAAAAACCCAACACTGTGAAAGAGTGTGCAAAGCAATTGCAATTTTGCAGATTTTCAGTTTTCCACAAAAAAGCACAAAAAAACTCTGCATCACAATTTAAAAAAAAAAGCTGCAGCAAAATCAAGCAAATTTTGCCACAATAATAACAAAAAAACACTGCAAAATGCTGTAATGAGTGATGTTTCATTTATTTCAGTTAGTAGGAAGATAAACAGTATGTTTGGAAATAATAGGTGCACAAATGGTCATATTACAGTGACTGAAATTACTGATTATTCTTAAATCAAAGTGCCGTGTCTAATATAAAGAGGATTTTTATGACTCATTAAATTGAAACACACACACACACACACACAGGTTGTTTCTAAAAAAAAACAAAAAAAACATTAAAGTAAATCGGGGTCAGAGCAGAGGGATTATGGGATACTAAATAGTGTAAGACCGAAATCCATCCAACATCACAGCTCTCACGTGACGTCCAAACGGTTCAAACACATCTCCTGTTTAAATCTTCCAAAGAGACGAGCATGTCCTTACATTTTGGAGAAAATTAGAGTTAAAGTTGTGAGAAAACGAATGTGAAATTAAGTCAGTGTTTTAAGCGATGCACTGAAATGAAATGTTTGGTGAAAATAAAGAAATCACACATAGCCTGAAGCAAGTTCTAATTTATTTTCAGATTTATTAGATTTATTATTATTATTATTATTATTATTATTATCTTTCTGTGCTAAAAATCATGTATTAATGAATGCTAAATTGACAAATTACGAGGTAATGAAAAATGACTGACAATCATTTAAATGAACACTGAATAGAAAAGTGGTTGTGCACGTAGCAAAAAAAGTTCTTTGGAAATACTGTTCCGGTGAAATTTTCAGCAATTTTACTGCTTCATGCATCATTTTTGATCACACTGAAAAAAAATTCCGTGTTGGGAATTTCAGTGTATATTCTACTTGGAATCTATCTGATAGGAACACTAGGAATGTACATAGTACTTTCCCAGAGACGATTTCGAAGACGATTTCATCTTAACTGTATTGTAAAGCTCCTAAATTTGTTCCTTAAGGGTTCTTTGATTGACATGAGCTCTGCAAATGCTAACCCCACCCTTAACTCGAACCTTGACCTTTAATAATGTCGGATTTAATATGACTTATTAGTCATGCATTAAGATAAATCAGGAAAATTGCAGGAAATTAAGACATTTTTCTGTACTGTAGTGCTATAAAGCGAGAACTAAATAAACATTCTCTGTTGCTTTTCTCAGGTAATATGTTTTTCTTTTCCAGCCAAGACAGATGCTTTAATCTTCTTTTTTCCCGACAGGTTGCTCCACAGCTTTTGCGCAGCCTGGATCCAGGCTAATTTATTGAGTCGTGACAGCGCAGCTTAAACTCTATATATTAGTGTCTTTGTGCTGTGAAATGATCGTATAGCGACTCGCGGTTATTTTCAGATGATTCATCAGAACCCGCAGTGCGAGTGAGTCAGTGTAAGATATTGCGGTCACGGAAGAGGGGGAAAAAAAGAGGAAGATAGACGGGGAAACACAAGCCGAGAGAGCTGCCTGTGTAATATAATTAATCATGTGTGATAATCAGCATATTAAAGATGGATGATTTAGCATTATTACAGTTTTCTATACACTATATCTACAGTGTTTACAGCTCTGAGACGAGTCTGTCTGTCCTTTTATAAACGAGTGCGAGTTAGCGCTTTACACAAAGTCAAATTGAGACCTGTTGAGTTCTGCTCTTGGCCCGCGCCTTTGAAATCGAGAATGCACCGAGAAACCAATTAAGTGTGCCATGCTTCTTGAGTTTTGCATTACAAAGCGGGTATTGATAGACAATGTGTGTTTGTGTGGGTATGTGTGTGCGTTTTCTGGCAGAGCAATCTTCACCCAATTGCCAGGTGTGTATAACCTGATAGCACCATGTGAGCGAGTCTGGTGCTTGGAACATGAAGGAAAAAAACTGAGCCACTGTGGTGATCAGCTTAAAAAAACTAAAACAAACAAAAAAACGCTAACTGCTTCCCGTCATTTTTAGCAATGCTAATGCTTGGGTGGGTGAAGCCTGGGGTTTTTTTTTTCTTAAAGCCTGTTTGATCGTTTTATTCCCGTCCTCAGTCTCCGGTCTGTTCGTGGACCACAGCAGGTTCACTTAAGCTCGAGCCCTACACAAATTACAGACTTACTTAACGAGCGTCCATGTCCTGGAATCTTCATCCTCCCAGCTGTGGTTTTCCCTCCGGATAGATTCTGAACCGGGACTAGCATCTGAGATAAATGCTCCAAACATTCCCAGCTGGAAAATGTCCTGCAGTTGTTCTCTACGTTCGTGTGGTCACGTTACCAAGAACATGGCGGCTTCTGGTTCCAGGAATATTGTAGCGCTGCATATAGAGACTTTTGAGATCTTGACATACAGTTTAAATTTTTACTTTGAATTACTTTTTGAGGTTGTTAGTATTTTGAGATACAGTACAATAATAAAATTGGAAAGCAGATAAGTAAAGAGTATATCAGGATAAGCATCACATTGTGATAAAAATTGTACCATCACACACCAAGTTTGGTCAGCATTCAATTTCCCATGATGCCATTTGGACAAGCAGCTGGTCACACCAGAGAGAGCTCAGAACCATACAGAACCCAAAACCAGACAGAACACAGATGCTGACAAAACTCAGAACTAGAAGGAACTCTAAACCTGATGGAACCTTGAACCATATGGAACTGAAAACTTGAAGAATCTCAGAACCAGAACAATTTTAGAACCAGAAGGAACTCTAAACCTGATGGAACTTTGAAACATATGGAACTGAAAACCTGAGGAATCTCAGAACCAGAACAATTTTAGAACCAGAAGGAACTCTAAACCTGATGGAACTTTGAAACATATGGAACTGAAAACCTGAGGAATCTCAGAACCAGAACAATTTTAGAACCAGAAGGAACTCTAAACCTGATGGAACTTTGAAACATATGGAACTGAAAACCTGAGGAATCTCAGAACCAGAACAATTTTAGAACCAGAAGGAACTCTAAACCTGATGGAACTTTGAAACATATGGAACTGAAAACCTGAGGAATCTCAGAACCAGAAGAATCTCAGATCCAGACGAATTTTAGAACCAGAAAGAAAAATTGAACCAGAAGGAACTCTGAACCTGATGGAACCTTGAAACATAAAGAAACTGAGAACCAGTAGAATCTTAGAACCTTTGAACCCGATGGAACCATATGGAACTGAGAACTAGAAGAGTCTCAGAACCAGAACCTGATGGAACCATATGGAACTGAAAACCTGAGGAATCTCTGAACCAGAAAAATTTTAGGACCAGAAAGAACTCATGGGACCTTGAACCAGATTGAACCCTGTATGTGTGCAAATCAAACTTCGGATTTTTTGTTGGGTCTTTTTTCGACATGGAAACCTGAATACTATACGCTCAACTTTTGAGTGGTTAAAGTCAGAACTCTGTTGCTAGGCAACCAGGAAATATGGATGCTATATACAAACTACTGTAGCTGATGACAGAGGTGTACGATCTCGTCTTCCAATGTGGCATGTAAGTGTTTCGGTCAGACCGAGTAAAAAAACAAACAAACAGAATGATCAGGAACATCAGCGTTTCTCTCAGATGTGTGGGTGAAGTATGAACAAGAGACTTTGAATGGCTTCAAACGCTTTTATGGCTTCTCGTATCTGGGCTTTTAAATTCAGGAGCAAAAATTCCTGTTTACGCTCACCTTAGCTGTTAAGTACAAAGTCCAGGAAAGGAAGAGAAGAAGCACATGATGTAATGCTGTCACATGTGTAAACCTGATGTCCTTGTTGAGGAATACATGTATCAACCGTCCTGTTCCTCCAGCAGCAGCAGCGTAGCGTGAGCGTTTCATTAAAATGCTGCGAGCCGTGAATAGTGAATACGCACTAATTGCTGCACGGCCTCATCTGTATGCCTGCTTAAACGCCCCGCCTGTGAAGCTTTACCTCTTGTATTATATATATATATCTCGCTCATTCTCTCTCTCTCTCTCTCTCTCTTTAGCCCGAGGTGCTTGTTTGTTCTGATGTAACAAGAGTTTAAATAAGGATAGACTCCGGAGCCGCTCTAATACTACAGCAGGGAAAAGCAGCAGCACCTTCCATTTTAATGCACACTGTTCTCTCTCTCTCTCTCTCTCTCTCTCTCTTCACACACACACACACACACGGCTTGATCTGTTATCTGAACCACACACAGACACAGACACACACACAGACACATACACACGGAGGAGAGGAAACACGACACGCTGTCGGGGCTCGTAATGAGATAAAAAGCTCACCTAGCATCTCTAGCAATGTCAAGACAAGTGGATTAGCATCTAAAATCTTTCAAAGATATCATTACACAAATAACGCGTCAGACTCAGCGGGACGAGTCGACTTAAACAAATCACACTCACGTTTAAGCCTCGGACTCTGTTCGAGAGAGCGTCTGTTACGTGTAGCATTATTTCACTCCTGAATGCATTCTGTGTTTAATTAATTTAAGGTTGTAAATTAGGAAAATTAACAGGGATCCATGACGAGTCCAGAAATGGATGGATTGGTAAAAATAATCAGATCACCATGACAAAAAAAGCGCTATGAATTTTAAGTTTCCCTGTATTTTTGGAAACAAACAAAACAAAACCAACAACAATTTTATTGTATTTATTCCACTTTGAGTTTCCTTGCATTTTTAAATTATAAACAATTGTACTTGTACTTAATACATTTGTAAGATTCCTTTTATTTATCTACTTATTTTCTTTTTACAGTGAGGGGGAAAAAAGTATTTGATTCCCTGCTGATTTCGTACGTTTGCCCACTGACAAAGAAATGATCAGCCTATAATTTTAATGGTAGGTTTAATTGAACAGTGAGAGACCGAATAACAACAAGAAAATCCAGAAAAACGCATGTCAAAAATGTTAGAAATTGATTTGCATTTTAATGAGGGGAAATAAGTATTTGACCCCCTCTCAATCAGAAAGATTTCTGGCTCCCAGGTGTCTTTTATACAGGTAACGAGCTGAGATTAGGAGCACACTCTTAAAGGGAGTGCTTCTAATCTCAGCTTGTTACCTGTATAAAAGACACCTGACTACAGAAGTAATCAATCAATCAGATTCCAAACTTTCCACCATAGCCAAGACCAAAGAGCTCTCCAAGGATGTCAGGGACAAGATTGTAGACCTACACAAGTCTGGAATGGGCTACAAGACCATTGCCAAGCAGCTTGGTGAGAAGGTGACAACAGTTGGTGTGATTATTCGCAAATGGAAGAAACACAAAAGAACTGTCAATCTCCCTCGGCCTGGGTCTTCATGCAAGATCTCACCTCGTGGAGTTGCAATGATCATGAGAACAGTGAGGAATCAGCCCAGAACTACACGGGAGGATCTTTTCAATGATCTCAAGGCAGCTGGGACCATAGTCACCAAGAAAACAATTAGTAACACACTACGCTGTGAAGGACTGAAATCCTGCAGCGCCCGCAAGGTCCAACTGCTCAAGAAAGCACATATACATGCCCGTCTGAAGTTTGCCAGTGAACATCTGAATGATTCAGGGGACAACTGGGTGAAAGTGTTGTGGTCAGATGAGACTAAAAGGGAGCTCTTTGGCATCAACTCAACTCACCATGTTTGGAGGAGGAGGAATACTGCATATGACCCCAAGAACACCATCCCCACCATCAAATATGGAGGTGGAAACATTATGCTTTGGGGGTGTTTTTCTGCTAAAGGGACAGCACAACTTCACCATTCCAAAACGAGTAATAGTTTTCTCATATTTTAGTTATTTGGTAAGTGTTTTAGTTTAGATCTATGTCACAAATATGGGCGGCAACCAGATATTACATCACGTGCCAAGGCGTCCGTTTTTTTTATCCACACATCATGGGTTCTGACGTGTTATTAATATTTGTTTCTATGTTAAAATATACCATCTGTTCCTGTACGCAGCGACGCTGCAGTCTGGGCAGCTCCTCTTTGGATGTTGGTTTTCTATTCTTTAAAAGCTGTGTTGTATAAAACTGGACGGTGTGACCGCTGTAATCAGTGCGTCCTCTGACTTGGATTTTCTGAAGAGGTCATGCCGTGACGTGTCGATCTTCTACTGGTCACACGTCTTCACGTGATATGAGTTCGCAGGTCAGAGTTCACCAATCTTCAACTTTGCAGCACAGTAAAATGCCTATCTTCTTCGCAGCGACCTTGCGTTTCCGGTCTCCAGCATTTGTATGCGTATGAAGGGAAGTCAATGGAAATGTTTACATGCTGAAAGTCTAGTGTGACCGCCATGTCAAACAGCTTCCTGTTCACTATATGCGCTCACTATTACTCAGAATCGAGTGTATGTGTGCAGACCGTAGATATACTCTATGCATTGCATTATATGCTTTATATGCAATGTTAGAAACTGTTCAATGAAATATGGCTTTAAGAATGCAGACTTTGTTTCTGTTTATATCATTATAGAATCAATACATAATCAGAAAATATATATTCATGCAAGAGGCAAAACAAGGATCGTAAACTTTCATTAAATTTCAGCGATTAAAGTAGAGCATGACGTCACAGTCTCTCAAGTGTGGATTAGTTTAACAATGTGAACAGCACTCTGACGTTCCTAACACACAAACACGCTTTTAAATCAGAGTGGGTTTCAGAGACAGCGCTGAAGGATTACAGTGGGCCGGTCGATCCTAAACACCCGGCCTGAGATCTTTAAAGCTCCGTGTGTGTGTGTGTGTGTGTGTGAGAGAGAGAGAGAGAGAGAGAGAGAAAGAGAAACAGAAGATGCTGCTAATCAGTCAGTGGCCCAGCAGGTGCTAGGAGACCTTCAACTGGCAAAACGCCACACAACGTTCTCCAACAGATAAAAGCCCTAAGCTTTGTCTCTGAGCTGTGAGAGGCGGCTCAGTTCGGACGTCCTAATCTACACTGGGTTTCACACTGCTGGGACTCAAATCTGTCTCGACTTGAGCTGGAAAGACATTTTATAGTGCTGGTCTCTTTGTTGCTCATGTCCAGCCATTAAAAAATGGTTTTATTGTTCTGTTAGATCCCTGCTGGCGAAAGAATGACTTCAGGATGTCCTCAGAAGTTACAAGGACGTTATTTTGTAGCACAAAGAATCAGAATTTTCCAGAAATGACTTCCAGCTTGTATTGAAACGCATGTTATCGAACGTCCTTTTAATGTCGCAACTGCAATACCAGAACATCCGTATAAACTGCCATATGTCAATGTCGTAACTTGTTATAAATAACTAATAAACACTGCATGTGCACGTGTGTGTGTGTGTGGTGCCGTTATGGTAAAATAATCAGCATCGAGGTGGTGTGATGAAGCAGAGTTGATTATTTTACTATAACAGCATGTCCATAAGTGTTGTATTCCTCTTGTACCACAGCAATTTGTCAACGATGACATTTTCATTCATTAAACAATGACGTGTCATACATTCAATCAATTTAGAGTTACGTCTAACATCATGTAATGCCCGTGAAACAAGTTACTTCCTGATCTCGTTAACGGTTTACAAAGTCATTACAAAGCGCTGACACTGGAGACTCCTTCCATACTTTATTACACATATTTAAAAACATATTACACATGTTTTTATATCCGCCGTGCAAGTCTCTGTGAATGAGCTGTTACTATAGAAACAATGACGTTAATCATGCTTGCCAATTAATCGCCACTTTCTGACCAATCAGAATCCGGAATTCAACAGCGCAGTTTTCTATCGTTAGTTACCACATCTAGAGGATACAGTGAACTTTTATAACATAATAAGTTTCAAAAGAACCGTTGTTGTACCTCTGAGGTACGTTAACATCACGCACATCTGCCACACATCTGTCTTTGAAGCTGCTTATAAGCTTCATTAGTTTTGTTATTGTCTTGATCAAATATTAAAGTGCATGTTTTCAGTGAGTGCACACACGCACACACACACACACACACTTCCTCATTAGAGCCAGAAGTGTGTCATTTAGCGGATTTCGGCCCTACCCTGTTTTTTTTTAGCCCCGCCACCTATTTACAGCTAACGTACAAGAAATTTAAATGAGTTTTCATTAGTCAGTGTTGAAAACCACTCAATGTAGAATTTTGTATAAATTTCCTATAATTTCACCAGTAGAGTGAAAAAAAGCTGCAAAGAGGAAGTCAATTCTTTACTTCCTCATCTACACTACACAGTTTTTTCCTCTGCTGCTCTATCTGTTTTTTTTCTTCTCTTCTCTTTTCCTTCTGTCTTAATTGATTAGGTCTGATTAGAATCAACTGAAGTGCTTTTCTGAGACATCAATCACACACAAAATTTAATATTTAGGATTCGCTTTTATTGATTTAACCAATGTTGGCTTATCGATGATATTTAGTGTCGGTTAAAATCCATCATCAAGTGAAGCATCCTGCTATGTTTGTGCTGAACATAGGGAGCTAAGTGTCCTACCTAGGGCCCTACATGTATGGCGTAGGACACCATTCGAGATTCTGCCACAGACAATCCTCGTGTCATCATGGTTATTTTTACAGTGTCATCTCTGTATTGTTGGTAGCCGTTAAAGTATTGGCACCGGAAGTTGTTTGACTGAAATATCTGACACACACACAGACACACATTTTATCGTCAAATAAAATAAATTGAAGGTGGTGTAGGTGTGAAACTGAGATACACAACTTGTTTCATGTGGTTAAGTCTGCCAAGAGAAAGTCTCGCATTGTATCGTGCTTCAAAGTGTTTTCTAACACACACCCACCCACACACACACACACACACACACACACACACACACAACCTCTTGTTCAGTAACAGCAGCATGTGGAATGCACCTCCACAGAGCACTTTTGTTTCACTGCACCGGATGTATCACCGTTCTGAGAGGTGTTTTGAGCTCACCTGATGTGACAGTTTCAGACTACGGCTCTTACACAACCACCCCAACACACACACACACACACACACACACAGAGTGATATTACATAACGTCTGAGCCATGTGTCATATAACTGAAACCCAGAGCCATGTTTTTTCCTGCAGTTACAGAAATGTCTAACCCCTGAGACACGTCGGTTCATATTCCTCATCCTCATCACTACACTCCTCTGCTTTTATTTTTATAAATACTGTGTTCTGAGGTGAATAAGTGAAGAATAACATGGGACTTTAATATTTTAAGTTCATTCTTAGCTCCTAAAACGTTAGCAAGTGTCTTTTCTGGAATGTATGACAAAGATGCTTTGTTTACCAAGCTTAAAATGCAGAGAATGGCATTCTGTGTTTAGCCCTTCCCCTTGCTCTTAGTGACATGGGTGATAAAATGTGCGTCAACTTGAGAACAGTACTGGATCAGTATGAAATCAGTAGGATTGGATTATTATTGGATTAGTGTCAAATCAGTATCAGATCAGTATCAGATAAATTTATTATGAGTATCACATCAGTTTTGAATCAGCATCTGATCAGTGATTTGATCAGTACTGTGTCAGTAAATAGATCAATATTGAATTCGTAATTAGATCAGTACTGAATCAGTAATTAGATCAGTATCAAATCAGTAATTAGAGCAGTACTGAATCATTAATTAGATCAGTACTGAATCAGGAATTAGATCAGTATCAATCAGTAATTAGATCAGAATCAAATCATTAATTAGAGCAGTACTGAATCATTAATTAGATCAGTACTGAATCAGTATATAGATTTGTATTGAATCAGTAATTAGATCAGTACTGAATCAGGAATTAGATCAGTATCAATCAGTAATTAGATCAGAATCAAATCATTAATTAGATCAGTACTGAATCAGTAACTAGATCAGAATCAAATCACTAATTAGATCAGAATGAAATCAGTGATTATATCAGTACTGAATCAGTAATTAGATCAGAATGAAATCAGTAATTATATAAGTATTGAATCAGTAATTAGATCAGTACTGAAACAGTAATTAGATCAGAATCAAATCACTAATTATATCAGGGCTGAATCAGTAATTCATGTAATTAGAGCAGTATCAAATCAGCAATTAGAGTAGTACTGAATCATTAATTAGATCAGTACTGAATCAGTATATAGATTTGTATTGAATCAGTAATTAGATCAGTACTGAATCAGGAATTAGATCAGTATCAATCAGTAATTAGATCAGAATCAGATCATTAATTAGAGCAGTACTGAATCATTAATTAGATCAGTACTGAATCAGTATATAGATTTGTATTGAATCAGTAATTAGATCAGTACTGAATCAGGAATTAGATCAGTATCAATCAGTAATTAGATCAGAATCAAATCATTAATTAGAGCAGTACTGAATCATTAATTAGATCAGTACTGAATCAGTATATAGATTTGTATTGAATCAGTAATTAGATCAGTACTGAATCAGGAATTAGATCAGTATCAATCAGTAATTAGATCAGAATCAAATCATTAATTAGATCAGTACTGAATCAGTAATTAGATCAGAATCAAATCACTAATTAGATCAGAATGAAATCAGTGATTATATCAGGGCTGAATCAGTAATTAGATCAGAATGAAATCAGTAATTATATAAGTATTGAATCAGTAATTAGATCAGTACTGAAACAGTAATTAGATCAGAATCAAATCACTAATTATATCAGGGCTGAATCAGTAATTAGATCAGTATTGAATCAGTAATCAGATCCATACTGAATCAGTAATTAGATCAGAATCAAATCAGTTATTATCTCAGTATCCAGTATTAGCCACGACTCTTATTAGAGTCTTATTAGTGATTAGGGGTGTTAAAGATGACCCGATCCCACATTTTCTTGTCTGATGCAATTACTGAAACCTCGATTATCATCTGATGTTAATACAGATCCGATATATTTATCAACTACTTACCCTTTCATAGTTAATTGAAGCTCTTCACTCCTGATGATCTAAACTGTCCGTACTGAGACTACTGAGACACTTGACCTCTGTACAGGAAGAACCACACAGCCACAAAACACAAAAACAATGCCATGGTAACATGGTCGAATACTGTTATCATTATATGACTTTTACATGGTGTTTAATGTACATTACTCTACAAGCAATTCTGTCAGATATCAGGATTTCAGAGATTTGTTTTGCACCGGATTCGATCTTGTTCTTCTGCTGATATTTCCCTGACACCAACACTGGACACATCGACATCGGCGCAATTCCTAAAATCCTTTCATTTGTCGAGTGTAAGTTCATAAAAACAAGGACTTTCAACTCAAAATCCCTGTGAATAACAGCTCTGAGCGGAAAGGGTTGCAGCTGAAGTGCATTTATGTCGTAATTTTTGTAGTGTTTACTCCAGTGTTTACTCGTTGTATAAATCTCCCGCTCATTTTCAGTGTGTTAACACTGCTAAATGTTGGTCTGTGTGTGTGCTTGTGTTTGTGCTGTATGTAAGTGTTTACTAAAAGACAAGCTTAAGACACTATGCGCTGTGTGTAGTAATACACACTCTGTTTACACTAATGTGCGTGTGCGTGTGTGTGTGTGTGTGACCCATGTGTCATGTCTCTGAGAATGGCACCGAGAGCCATCAGCGCATGTTGTGCAGCGGACACATGACCAGAATTCCACACGCATGAGTGAGTCTCTTTCTTCCCCTTGACCATCCTGCGAGGTCAGAGGTCACACACCCACATCGGAAGCTGATTGGCATGACCCTAACCCCTGGGTTCTCAAGGCCAAGTGAACGTCGCAAACTGTCCGGTTGAGAGACACGTCTGTGTATGAGACGGAGATTCAGACGGTTCTTGTGGTCTGAGGTCTGAAGCTTTACAGCAGAAATAAATTTCCATTTCCAAACGCAGTCCATCAGACACACGTCCTGTTTTAGCGCTGTAGGAAGAGCGTTATTTATCTCACAGCACTCTGATCGTCATAACATCCTGTCTAGGTATAGGCATCTCCAGAAAAAAGGCTAAAAGCGCAGCACAGCTTTAACCTCTTCATCCTTTTGGTTGTTGTAGCAGTGTGTGTGTGTGTGTGTGTGTGTGTGTGTGTGTGTGTGTGTGTGTGTGTGTGAGCAAGACCTGTAAACACACACATTTCCATCCTCTGTGCTGTAATTCTCTGAGCTGAAAAGCTCACTGCAGCTAAAGTAATACACATCGACTCGTGTTGCTCGAGCGCTGTTGAACTATTTACGACTCTCCTAATCGTCCACTAACAGGGTTTCCATTAAGTCCCAGCGCTGTGCGATTTACGGCCTCTTTTGGGCTCGAACATCGTACATCCTCTCTACCTGGAGTTAGTCAGCTCGCTGTCGGAGTCTGGGATATTTTTTTTGTTTGTTTATTTGTTGTTGTTTTTTTTACACTAATGCACACGATCTAATAACTATAAAGCATTATGGCTGAAGAACGATACGACAAAATAATAATATCGATATTGGAATAAATGATATCACAATACACTTTTCTCAGATATTGTGATTTCATACAAAGATTGTAGATTGTACATATATTGCTGTAGAGCAATGGTGCCTTCAAAGATAATTAAATGAACTGTTTCTACATTAATAAATACTATAAGAGCAGAAAACAGTAATACATGAAACGAAGTCAGATCTAGTGTGATGACCCTTTGCTTTAAAAAAAAACTAGTCTCAAGGCCTGTTCACACCAAAACGTTTGTTAAACGTTCTGGTTTGTTAAACGGTCCGTTTAACGCCCCATGTCTAAATCAATGGCTGTCAATGGGAGAGTTCACACCGTGGTTGAAAACGATTGGCAAATTTTTTTTAACATCTAGGGCTCGGTTTTTTGATGTGCCACGTTAAAAACTGCCCGAACAATGAGATTTATGATTTTGTTTTTGTGTCAGAGGTGCTGAAGTTACATTAAAGTACGACTTGATGGCTCTCAAGTACAAAACCGACGAAGAAGAAACCGAAGATGAAGAACATGCACGCACCCACCATTTTAGTGAGAGAGCACATAAGAAACATACCCAAAATAAAATGCTCAAATGCTAGTAAATCCTATATAAAAATTGCACGTAACTTTTTACGAATGAGTAGCAACACAACTGAGCTAAAGCCTCAAGTCTGGCCATATTCTAGTTCAAAACTGATCAGAACTTCATGACTCATTTATTATGTTGTGGCTATTGTTTTTGACGACAGTGAAATGCAAGCATATATTCTAAATGATCCATTTAATTCTTTCAGTGTTGTTTTCTACACGAAATAGCATTGTTTGTTTCTTTGTCTCTTCCCTGCAAATGCAAATGATAATCTGCTGACTGACAGTCCATTGTATTTATTTTGCACCTGGCATATTTAATATGTATAGCCAAGTGCCCCATTATTGCATCATTATATTATTATATTTACCACAAAAAAAGATTCATAGTCAACACTGCATCAGTTTGCAGGAACATTAACATTTTTGGGCACAACAATTTTTGTCTTATACCCAAACCCTCCCAATTAAAAAATATATATAATTCAAATCATTACTCATTTAAAGAGCGTATACTGCTTTAAAGAAGTATTTGTTTCTCAATACAGTGTCTCATAATTATTCATGAGCCAGCGTGTTCTTATCCTATGAGAAGATGCTGTCTATTAACTATTCATGACAGCACGTGGTGCTTTCCTAAAGATGTAGAAGATTTGAGAGGCGTTCTAAAGGGTCGCAGGTGTTTGTTTCAGTGGTGTAAGAGTTCGAGTGTGTTTATTCTGGAGAGCTAGGAGAATTGGAGAAAGGTGGATTTCGGACTTGCTCATGAAAGCAGTTTGCGTCTACACAATGATGCGGTACCAAGTCCCGAGGACCTTTCTATCCCTTCAAATGAGGTATGTGTTTAATTTTTAACCATGACAGTTTTACTTGCCTTTTGAGCTAATTAAACCGCTTAAAGCTCTGCAGGCCGTCGCGTGCAAAACTATACCAGAGTCCGTGTTGAAGGAAGAGCCTTCGCCTTTTATTTGTGAAAAGCTCGAGTCTATTAGCTAGCTACCATTCCAACACTTCTCCCATCCACGCTGCCGCCGGTTTTGATTTTTGTTTTCCTCCATAGTCACACCAGCGGTTAAGGTTCAAATAGTCAGGGCAGAGAACCTGCACCGTTATCTACTGTGTCTCTATTTAGCCCTGGGGATTCAGGAGAGAAGTCCTCTGCCTCATCTGCAAACTTTTTCTCACTATCCATCTTTATTGTGAGTGTTCTGAAGACTCACCCCCTCTTCCTCCCCTGCCACGCCCACTAGGGGGAGTGGCAGAGACCCTTCTTCTCATAGCCATCCACGCCCATTTAAGCTGCATTTTTCAAAAACATTGAAGTAGACTTGAGCTGAGAGAGGGAGGTTTCATGACCCTTTAAAGACATAAATACTGGCTCTCTTCTTCTCAGTGATAAGCGGGTGTCAGAAAATTGTGCAGCACCACCTTTTCAATAATCTACTGTCAGAGAGTGAATTTGCACTTTTGTTCAGTGTGTGTTCAGTGTCCTGAGTGTGAACACAAAAAAGTGCAGCAAAGATCCCAGTGTGAAAGGGACAGTTTTATAAGGAAATGAGTTGTAAGTTTTACAGGATTTCTTGTTTTGAGTTTTTTGTGATTGTTGTGGCTGAAAATGCTTGATTTTGCGGTGGTCAAGCAATCGCATTAATAGTCTTGCATTATATGCAGTGATGTTTGTTGGTATATGAGACCTTTTAGCTGTACTGAATCAAAGAGCGTCTTTGGCTGAATGCGTGCTGTGATGACATCACATGACACGTCATGGCTCAAATCCGCAGTAGTTTTGAAAACTACAAGTCTGACTATTCCAGAGATTGCTTGATTTTGCGTTTATTTCTGCGATTGCAAAGTCACAATATCCAGGAGGGACTGACTGAACCAACCACAGCTCTTCTGAAGACTCTGACTGTTGCGCTCGCTTCTTATTTTTTGCAGCAGCAGCCTTCATTGTGTGTGTTTTTTTTTTTAATGTAATATGCTGCTTTCTTTAAATGTTAAATACAAACATTTAATTCTGTGCTGGAAAACTAATGTTTTTTGTACTGACTCGATAATGTAGATAAAATAAAAATCTGTAAGTAAAAAAAAGTAAGTATTAAAAAAAATAAACAGGGTGCCTAAGTTTACACAGTACTGTGTGTATATCATCATACACATACGTGCATCACAGAAACCATGTGACTGATACAATCCTGTGGCCTGAAGTATAAAAAATCGGGCATTTTGGCAATTTAACCCCGCCCACTCACATTTATGATCATTTTTATAAAATGCAAAAACCTCTTTTTAAAAATTAGGATTATTGCAACATCTTTACAAAATTGGTAAATTATTATTATTATTATTAATAATAATAATAATAATAATAATAATAATAATAATAATAATAATTTTATTTATGTAAAACATAAAAACTTTACATTGTAAATAATTTACATAAAATCTTTTTTTAGATTTATATTTAGTTTTTTTTTAAATAAAATCTCAAAACCGTAAATAATTTTGAATTCTATAATATCTGCTTTTTATTAAAAACACCACCAAAAATAAAATAAAAAAGTGCATGTACTTTTCTCAGCTTCCAATCTAAATATGGATTTCTTTAAAGAGCAGGAATTAATCATTTCCGTTCCCCCGTGCGTTTTTAACACAAGAATTCTGTTTAAAAATCAGCCCACGGACAATTCATTAGTGCTATGGCTAAATAGCTGCATGAATTCCTTGTGCAGCTCGGCACATTAAAGTAACATTAGCATTAGAGCAGTTCCGATATATAACACAATGTCAGCACAGTGTTAGCCTTTAAATAAAGTACTGAACCTTCAAAGTACTGAATTGGTTTTTACTTTCCACTCTGCTCAGTATTACTGACGTGAAGCTCGTAAAGAAAAAAAGGGGGGGGGTTAACGGGGTGATGTCAGTGTTGACATAAACGATTACAATAATCACACGCATGCAGGGGGGTAAATATAGAAACCGGCCAGACACAATGCTAACACAAAGCTAACACAGCTGCTCCCAGACTGAAAAGGCCAAAGAGAGAGCACGTGTGTGTGTGTGTGTTTGTGTGTGTGTGTGTGTGTGTGTGTGTGTGTGTGTGAGTGTGTGTGTGTGAGATGTCATTGAATAGGTTCAGATTTCAGACATGTGCTCTTCAGTCCACCCAGTTCACCATTCAGCTGAACAAGTGGAGGTGTGTGTGTGTGTGTGTGTGTGTAAGGGATACGCCCATCCAGTTTGATCTCAAGTTGGCCTTATGTAGTGGGACACCTGCTCTACACAGGGAAACATATAGATGTGTGGGGGTAGCTGTTGTTCTGCACACACACACACACACAAAATATCAAATCTAGAACACTTAAGGGTTCCTCGTTTGTCCCTCTGTAGAACCGTTCCAATCTAGATCCTTTATAGCAGGGGTGTTCAATCTTATCCAGAAAGGGCCGGTGTGGGTGCAGGTTTTCATTTCAATCAAGCTGGAGGCACACCTGATTCCACCTGTTTAAACAGTTGATCTTGGCTTTCAATAGATTCAGGTGTGGTTTCTGCTAGGTTGGAATGCAAACCTGCACCCACACCGGCCCTTTCCGGATAAGATTGGACAACCCTGCTTTATAGGAAGCTTGGAACCCTTAATTATCCAAAGAACCCTTGAGTGCACCTCAGTGTTCTATTCCTAATTCCAAATACTTAAACAATAACATGTGTTCTATTTAAACACACTTATTATCAGTGCTTTGTTATAATAAAGATTGTGGGGGGCGGAGCTACGTACAAGCTCAGTTTGTGACGTCATTAAATAAACTACACAGCTTTCAACCAATGTCTGATATACAAATGGTTAAAGGAGGACGATGTTGTACTGGAAACCTTTAAGCTGCATGCTAACCTATCTAATGTTAGCAATGAACAAATCATGGTTGCTATGGTAAAATTATGTATTTACATGGTTGGCGGGTGTTAAATAAATCTGAGGAAGCAAATCAAGACACTGAAATCTCACTGACTAACGTGAGCTGGTTTACTTGCAGCTAGCTAGGGATGGAACATGGGGGCGTTTCCAGATTCGCATATTTGCATGTTTATTAATGAATCGTGCTTCTTTTTTAATGAGGGATAAAGATGTAGAGATGGTTTACAGTGAGACGTTTGATATTACACGATTGCTGGTGTGAACGGAGGATGACAAGCAGAGGAGGAAGAAGGAGCGTAAAAAAAGAGCGTTTAATAAAAATCGAAACGAGGAGAGGGCCGACCCAGGCAGGGGGGCTCAGCAGTACAGAGCAGTGCATCCTGGGAAATGACAGATTTTCTTGCGAGTGATCGATCGATAGCCTTCTTTCTCTCCGGCAGTCGAACTCACCTCCTGTGGTTCCTCAGGCTATTAATCCCAGTGCCTGTAATTTCCTCCCACACACACTACCAACCACACACACACACACACACACACACACACACACACACACCGAGCACTTCTGGGAAACTCATCATCATCACTGTTTATGGAGATTTTTATTCACAACAATTGCATTACGGTTGTGTCTCGAGTCAGACTGTGCACAATTCAAGTCCAGATTTTTTTTTTGTCAGGTTGAATTTTAACACATTGTTAAATCTCTCCATATTAAATCATCAGTGAAAATCACAATCAACACCAAAAATATAATGTTCTGTACTCTTAGATGATGTAATGGTTCATGTGGAAAGATTCATTGTTCCCTTGGATTTGTTACGTTTCTTGACCATTTTCTCAAAACGAGTCATCAGTGTTTCTCATTGTTCTGTTTTGCGTATTCTTCTATTAAACGAGGGTTAACCCTAACCCTAACCCTAATCCTAACGAGCTGATATGTTTCCACCTCAGAATGTCTTCTTGCTTTTTATTGATGTCGCAGTGCACATGAGGGCGTGGTTGTTTTTTAACGTTACTTATTTTAGCCAATAAAATCAAATACCAAATCAAATACCCAGCTCAATACTATGTTTCTTAATCAGTTTAATATATATTAGTATTTTGATCATCTCTTTTCTGAAAGTCTGAACACTGGAAATAATATAAATAAAATGTCAAATATAAAAAATGATGCAAATTATCACATATTTTTTTATTATATTATATTATAGTATGTGATTTCTGTTTTCTGTTCTGTTATCTGAGTGAATTAGCAAGAGTACACTAGCTGTAAATCAGGCCACGCCCCTGTACACCTTCATCACCCTTTTTCCTTGGTGCTTTTTTTTTGTGACTTATATTTGCATTTCATGTAGATGGTAAATGGTAAATGTGCACTTATATAGCGCTTTTATCCAAAGCGCTTTACACTGTGTCTCATTCACCCATTCACACACACACTCACACACCAGTGGTAGCAGAGCGGCCATGCAAGGCGCTAGTTTGCCATCAGGAGCAATTTGGGGATCAGTGTCTTGCCCAAGGACACTTCGGCATGTGGAGTCACCCAGGCCGGGAATCGAACCGCCAACCCTACGATTAGTGGACAAATGCGCCACAGCCGCCCTATGCCCTATGTTCATCAGTGTGAGAAAGAAATGAGTTCTCACATACGTCCTCACCTTACAACTGCTCGGCTCTCTTCACTCACTCGGGAAAAGTCTTAACGAAACGGCGAGAGCGTTGCGGTCGTCCTGAGCGAGGCTTGATTACACGCTAATGGAATAATGATTTCTTAATCAGAGTAACCTCTGTAATCCTGCAAGGTCTTTTTGTTTCTCCTGGTTTGGAATGTGGCGGTAAATCTCTAGCTCGGTTCTCAAGGTGACGATGTTCAGTCTTTGGCATTGACATTCTCCTGATCTTTGGTTTTGTTTTGTCTTTGTCTCTCCAGGATGTCTATTACTCACATCGTCCCAAGGAGAAGGTCCGTGTGGACAGCAACAATGAGAACTCTGTGCCCAAAGACTTGACGGACGAGAGTCCAGACAACAGTAACTTCAACAAGCGGCAGCCCGAGAAGGCCAAGGGCTCCAACGAGCTCGTCCACTACGGCCAGAACAGCACGGGGGCGGGGCTCCGTCATGACTCTGTCCTCACGCCACTCCCTCCACGCCATCACAACCAAAAGATCAAGAGGGCGGCCGTTGCCACACCTGATATCAAATACGACCAGCCGCCCAAATGCGAGATCACGGGCAAGGAGGCCATCTCAGCTCTGTCGCGCGCTAAAACCAAGGAGTGCAGACAGCAGATCGCCGAGGTGTACTGTCGACACAAAGACAAGCAGCTCATGCCTGAGAAAGTCACTCGCTACTGCCCCCTAGAGGGTGAGTACACTCTTTAAAATTTATTTATTACAATTTTCACAGATACCTAATTATTATCAGCATGAATGAAAGTCAGTAAACAAGCTTTTGAATTCATTTGCAAGTAAGTATGGCTACCGAAAACAGGAAGTGAGGCAATATCTCAGCACCAGCTTGATAGTCTACCTTCAAATTTAGTATGTCCAGGGGAACCAGTGCAGATGGTACCACCAGCTTCTGGCTGAAGTGGTCAGGCCAAAAAGTGCTTAGCCCAGTTAATCGCTGCTGATTTCTGGTTGTTCCTGCTCCCGTTATTTTCGAGTGTTTATTGTTTATTTGACAGTTTATTCAGTCAGTTAATATCTATATATATATATATATATATATATATATATATATATATATATATATATATATATATATTAAACCCTTTCATTATAATGACTGATTATAGAAATAACTATTTTTCGACAAGCAGGAAAAATATTATCGGAGCGTGGTGGGAATGGAAGATAAATAAAAGTAAAGATAATGGACGTTTTCCTGAATTAATTGCAGTGCTGTCAGTGGAGGTTTATGGAGGGGCTTCATTAAGCCTCACAGGACTGGCAACAGACAGCCGCGGTACTTGTAATTACAATCAGAGACAGGCTGGAAATGAGATTGTGGATTTCCGTGCCAGCTTAGACGCTTGTAATTGCCACGCTGAGCAGTGTGTTCTTTTTCTTTTTTTTTCTTTTTAAAACTTTCTCTCCTAGTTCCAAAAGCTGACTAGAGAAAACATATTCATGTAATTATGCAGTGTTTTGTGCCTTGAACGCAAATCAGGGTGGCGGATGTGTTTAAGTAGAGCGTTGATGGGTCTGTTTGAGACTTCTGAACAGAGACGTTTCCGGAAACCCAGCGCTTTCTGACAGCTATGATGAGGCCGTCTCTATGGAGACCAGAATCCAGGATCTGGAGGGCGTTGAGGCGAGAGTAATTCTAGCTAACCATACCAAACCACATGGACGTTATGAGTATGTGTCTGTGTGTGTGTGTGTGTGTGTGTGTGTGTGTGTGTGTGTGTGTATCGAGCTTCATGTAATTATTGGATGAGGCAATCGATGAAGGCTTTGAAGGCAAACGCCAGTGGCTTTTCCTCCCGCAGTGTCTCGGCCTACGTGAAAGTCTGACCACAGAAGAGTCATGCCAGGTTTCTAAATCGAGCAGGTTTTCTAAGAACGTCGTTTGGGTGGAGCAGCCGTGAAAAAAACTCCGATCTGCAGAGAGAAGCCTGCAGGGAACTGGATTAGCACTTCCAGCAGAGTTACTTAAAACTACTCTGAAATCTGAAATCATTTACTGTGAACATTGTGCTGTAATGGTTTCCTCTAAGGTTGTTTTACGGTAACCACCAAAAAGCTTGTGTGCTTTTAAGTTAAGATGTAGCCACTAGAAAAGTTTACTTCCTTTCTTCCACAAATGTTATTTACAGGATTTAGAATGAAGTCATTAGAAGTCATTAGAAGACTGATCTGTTTGCGTATTACTAGCGTACCCTAACGATAAAATGCAGAGTTTCTACACAAAATGCATAAAGGTTGTCAGGCCTGTCTGTCTGTCCTGTCTGCCTGCGTGTATATCTGTCCATCTGTCCTATACTGTCCTGTCTGCATATCTAATAATAAATGTATTATGGGATTTTTATTGACACAAATACACTTACAGTTCATTATGTACAAATTTACATGGTGTCAGGTATCTGTCTATCTATCTCTCTGTCTGTCTGGACCTGTCCCTGTTTATCTGTCATTCTATCTCTCTGTCTGTCTGACCGTAACCCTGTATATCTGTCTGTCTATCTGTCTGTCTGACCCTAACCCTGTATATACCTGTTGCCTGCCACACTCTGCTGTACTGCTCTCTCTCTCTCTCTCTCTCTCTCTCTCTCTCTTGCACGCGAGCGCACCCGCACGCTATCTAACTGTCTGACCCTATCCCTGTATTTCTCTCTGTCTGACTGACTCTATCTCTGTATATCTGTCTGTCTCTCTCTCTTGTGTAGATTTAGACGTGACACACAATGAGATGGTGAGTTTGGTCAGTGTGTGTGTGGGTGGGTGTGCACTCGCCCATGCATGTGTACATGCGTTAATGACACGACACAGCATACAGGGCGGGCTTTGGTGCTGGGTTTGAAGCTGATCTGCTCGCTCCTGTCCTTCATAATCCAAAATAGACAGAATTGGAGATGAGGTGGTTAACGAGCTCAAGGACTGATTAGAGGAAAAGCAGAGGTCCGAGACTGATTAGAGGAAAAGCAGAGGTCCGAGGCTGATTAGAGGAAAAGCAGAGGTCCAGGAGTGGACACTTCCCCCCCTCTCAGGCCATTGGTTAAAGGTGTGGGTCAGTAAAGACAAGCCTGAGAGACACCGATTATAGTCATTACGGCTCATCGGGCTGCACTCGGAGCGTGGCCTCGCCCCAGAACCACTCTGGGTGTAACTTGATACGAGGCTCTTAAAAACAAATCCACTCTGGAACCCGACGTGGCCGGCTTTAGAAGCGGCACGTGACGGCCGTAGCATTGTGCATGTATGTGTGTGTGTGTGTGTGTGCGTGTTTATACGATGGGGCATTTTTAGAAAGCTGTACTCAGCTCTCGACCAGGTCCTTGTGGTCTGCTGTGCTATTTGTGAGCATCAGATGGAAGGAGAAGTGACGCTGGTGTCCAGTAACTCGCTGTCACGGCTGCAGTGAAACACTTCCAGTGCGATAGGTGATGCTGCGGTTAGGACGTGTGGCCGCAAGTGCCAGTGCGTTAATAGCACATCTAATGTTTCCATTTTAACTCGATTTTGCTGCCTGCCATACTCTGGTGTACTGTTCTCTCTCTCTCTCTCTCTATCTCTCTATCTCTCTTTCACACACACATACACACACGGTGAGGTCCTGCTGCAATGCTACTCAGCTGCAATGGCAATTTTAATGAACTAATGCACAGTTCATCAAAAGTATATCACCTAAAAAAACATTCTCATCCTTATTATAATAATTGATAGATATTACGTATTTATTTTCATATTAAACGTAACTGTTATCTATTAATGTAGCAGTTTGTAGTTTGTGGCACCGCCCTGTTTCCTGTGAAGGGAATTACAGCAGCATTGAAGTCTTCCCTTTCACCTTACGTGACCCCACCGACTTTGTTAAAACTAAAAATTACAGATTTCTTAAGGGAAAATAGGTGGAGTTAAAAGCTCTTCCTTCACTAGGGGCGGGGTTAAGAGGATTCCACATGAACCACGTCAATAGAATTTGCTAGTTCTGAACAAATGCGTGATTTGTGATGCAACACTGATGTTTCTCAATATGCTGGTACTCATGGAAGTTTAGTTAGCAGTAAAGGCTAAGTGGAAGATTATTTACAAGTAAATCTGACGGAAATCACAATCCTGACGATTTTGTCTAATTTTCACAGACAGTTCTGCCTTCACATTTTTTGTATTAAAGACAGCTACATGTTAGCCAGCCATTATCAAGGGGAGTTGCCTAGCAACATTGTTTTAAAGACTTCATGAGTTTCGTTTAAGTGTAACAAAAGTTCAGGGCCAGAAAACAGTAAACAGACACCTGAAATGAAGAAATTAGCTCAAAAATGTTGTGTTGCAAAATTTCAAGGTTGTCTTTGAAATCATCGTATTTTTACCGTCATCTTTAATCATCACGAACTGCAGCTTTAATCATCACGAACTGCACCTTTAACGATCTATCCTAGGAGAAAGGGGAAAGTGTTTGGCATAAGGCAAATATAAAGTCGATTTTGACAGACGGTTTCTAGACAAGTATGGGTGCAGAGAGTGAAGGAAAATCAGCCAGTAAAAATGTTCACACTGTTGAAAAGGCATCTCAGGTGGCTTCTTCATGAAGAGAAAGCAAAGAGTGAGAAGAGAAGGAAGGATCTGAAAAGCACTTCATATTGATTTCACACATTTTTGCTCAAGAACAAATGATTATTTGGTCAGTTTAATGTTCCAATAGCATTAAAAAAGGACCAATACTTTAGCTGATACTGCATTGCATGCAGCACTATTTTGTTATCATGGACAAAATAGCATCAGTCTGTTATTCAAATTACACCACAGCTGCCTGAGTGAGCAGAGTTCTCAGTACTCAAGTCCTACAGCTGTTTCCTTTCTAATGTTAGCTCCTTTATTTTGGGCAAATTTGAAAGCAAGAACTTTCTCATACAACTGTCTCATGTAATGCGCTCATGAAACTTTCTCATGTAACTTTCTCATGTAATGCGCTCATGAAACTTTCTCATGTAACTTTCTCATGTAATGCTCTCATGTATCCTTCTCAGACAACTTTCTCACGTAACTTCTTATGTAATGCTCTCATGTACCTTTCTCATGTAACTTTCTCACATAACTTTCTCATATAACTTTCTTGCGTAACTTCCTAGTGTAATTTTCTCATTTAACTTTCTCATGTAACTTTCTAGTGTAACTTTCTCACATAACTTTCTCATATAACTTTCTTGTGTAACTTCCTACTGCCATCCATCCATCCATCTTCTACCGCTTACTCCTTTTCAGGGTCATGGGGAACCTGGAGCTTATCCCAGAAAGCATCGGGCACAAGGCGGGGTACACCCTGGACAGGGTGACAGTTTCCTAGTGTCATTTTCTCATTTACCTTTCTCGTGTTACTTTCTTATTTAACATTCTCGTGTAACTTTCTCATTTACTGTAACTTTCTAGTGTAACTTTCTCATGTAACTTTCTCATTTAACTTTCTAGTGAAACTTTCTCATTTAACTTTCTAGTCTAACTTTCTCGTGTAACTTTTTCGTGTAACTTTCTTATTTAACTTTCTAGTGTAACTTTCTCGTGTAACGTTCTCGTGTAACTTTCTCATTTAACTTTCTAGTGTAACTTTCTCGTGTAACTTTCTCATTTAACTTTCTAGTGTAACTTTCTCATTTAACTTTCTAGTGTAACTTTCTAGTGTAACTTTCTCGTGTAACTTTCTCATTTAACTTTCTAGTGTAACTTTCTCGTGTAACTTTCTCGTGTAACTTTCTTATTTAACTTTCTAGTGTAACTTTCTCGTGTAACTTTCTCGTGTAACTTTCTCATTTACTGTAACTTTCTAGTGTAACTATCTTGTGTAACTTTCTTATTTAACTTTCTAGTGTAACTTTCCCGTGTAACGTTCTCGTGTAACTTTCTAGTGTAACTTTCTTGTGTAACTTTCTCATTTAACTTTTTAGGGTAACTTTCTAGTGTAACTTTCTTGTGTAACTTTCTTATTTAACTTTCTAGTGTAACTTTCTCGTGTAACTTTCTTGTGTAACTTTCTAGTGTAACTTTCTTGTGTAACTTTCTCATTTAACTTTCTAGTGTAACTTTCTAGTGTAACTTTCTCGTGTAACGTTCTCATTTAACGTTCTCGTGTAACTTTTTAGTGTAACTTTCTCATGTAACGTTCTCATTTAACGTTCTCGTGTAACTTTCTAGTGTAACTTTCTCATTTATCTTTCTTGTGTTATTTTCTCATTTAACTTCTTTTAGCAGAAGACAATCACATAATCCTGTTCCTGAACACTGAAAACTCTCAGCTAATTTATCCTGCTCACACGACAGCACGCACGCTCACTCTTTCACAAGATGAAGTTCATGATAAATTGATATGATAAATTATGTCACAAGAAACATTTCTGAGATATCGTAGACATCATCTTTATACTTTAAAATATTTTAATACTTAAATAATATATTTAATATTAATAAAACTTTTCATTGTCATTTTTTTGTGGACATTAAATAAAAGTGTCATCAAACAAATGTTTTAAAGTTCATATGTTTTCACGCTCCACTACCACTCGCTGGTTTTATAACATACTACCGTGTTTATTCATCACAAATAAATAAAAGAATCGAAATGAGGTATTGATTTCAAGTTTATGATGATATTATTACCTTAATAAGGAATTATTGAAAATGATATAAAAGGGTAAGGACTTTCCTGTGTATTGTGTGTAAGTGGTGTAGATCTGCACTATAGCTGTATTGTCTGTGTGTTTGTGTGTGTGTGTGTGTGTGTGTTTTGTAAACAAACTCCACTGAAAAGGCAGCTTTACTCTGAGGGGGATTTTCCAGAGTAAGTAAGTGAATAACTGTTTCTGTGTTTCTCTGTGTGTTTATATGTGTGTTTGTGTGTGTGTGTGTGTGTGTGTAGGTAAAGCGAGTGTGAACGTGCACTGGGAGGAAGACTCCATGGAGACAGTGCCAGCCGTACCTGTGCGTATTGCCTTCGTGCTGGTGGTCCATGGCCGAGCCTCACGCCAAGTACAGCGTCTCTTCAAAGCCATTTACCACACCTCACACTTCTACTACATCCACGTAGACCAGGTACTGCACACACACATACACATACACACACATGCACAGGAACATACACACACACACATACACACACACACACACACAGATACACACGTACACACACATGCACGCACAGATACACATACACACACACACACACACACACACACACTGTGTTTATGATTCACTCTCATCGTTGTCTTGCTCTGTAGTTTGTATTCAAGTCTGTTTACTCTGTGTATAGACAACTTTCCGGTTGGACCAGGGTTAGTTTAGGTGTATGTCTGTGTGTGTGTGTGTGTGTGTGTGTGTGTGTGTGTGTTATGTGTTTATGTATGCACAGGTTGAGACAAGAGGAAATGAGTGAGAGACATCCTGTTTGGTTTCAGTTGGTCTCCTGCGGTGAACATCCTCT
This sequence comes from Ameiurus melas, assembly GCA_012411365.1. Classification (NCBI taxonomy): domain Eukaryota; kingdom Metazoa; phylum Chordata; class Actinopteri; order Siluriformes; family Ictaluridae; genus Ameiurus; species Ameiurus melas. The sequence continues at coordinate 22,291,614 of CM022753.1, forward strand.
ATCAAAGGAGCTACCTGAAGGAGAGAGAGCGAGAGAGACAGAGAGAGAGAGAAGGATAGGAGGAGGATAAGAAGAGATGGAAAAAGAGAGAACAGGAGAAAAGAGAATAGGGGATGTGGGGGCGAAGAAAGAACGAGAAGTGGAAAGGATATAAGAAGGACAGAGAAAGTGCAAGGAGGGGAAAAACAGATGAAGAAAAAAGGATAGAATTGAGGAGAAGAGTGGGAGGAAGAAAGCATAGGAAGAAAGGAAGACACGGGGGAAGAAAAATAGTGGAACGTTTATATGGAGGAGATGATATGAGTGGAGAAAGTGTGAGAGCAGAAGAAAGGAGAAGAGAAAAGAAAAAAAATAGATGAGCAAAAGTGGATAGAAGCATGGATACAGGTGAAGAAAGAAGAAATAAGAGAGAGAAATGAGAGAAGAGGAGAGGAAATAAGAAGAAAGAAAAGGTGAAAAAAGCATGGAAGAAGGAAAGGGGGATGAAAGAGGAGAGGAGGGGAAGAAAAAGTGATGAAATGATAGGAAAATAAACGGTGAAAGAAGACAAAAGGATTAGTGGAGAGGAGAGATGATACATCTTGCGAGGTGGAAGATAAGGAAGGGATAGGAAAGAAGAAAAGATGAAAGCAGGAAGAAAGGGAGATGAGAAAGAAGAGGTGATGAAAGGAAATGAGGAGAAAAAGGATGTTAATTATACAATGAAAAGCATGTTCTTCAGTTTGTTCCTCTTGAGGAAAAGATTATATATAGAACCAGATAGAACCGTACAAGAGACTGGTTTGTTCCAGAAGGATCTCAGTAGGAATTTAGAACCCTTACCCATGTGAGGAACACTTGAGGAACCCTGATTTAGAGTGAAAAGGTTTGGCAGATAAACAGCGTCTCGCTCTTCACTTGCTAAGCCGTTTAACAAAGGCTGATGGGGGATTATTACAGGAGGAGACTCTGCGGCTCAGTCACGCTTCTCACACACACACACACACAGACACACACACTACAAACACACACACACTACACACACACACGCACTACATACACACACACACACAGACGCGGCACACCCCCTCCCTCTAATTACACACTTCCAAGCATACACTTAATCAACTCCTTCAAGTTACAGCAGGGCACGTGTGTGTGTGTGTGTGTGTGTATGTGTCTGTGTGTGTCTGTGTGTTTGTATGTGTGTGTGTGTGTGTGTGTCTGTGTGTGTGTGTGTGTGTGTGTGTCTGTGTGTTTGTATGTGTGTGTGTGTCTATGTGTGTGTCTGTGTGTGTGTCTATGTGTGTGTGTGTGTGTGTGTCTGTGTGTGTGTGTTAATCTCTAAAGCCTTGTTAACACGACTGCCTTTCAATCAGTCAATCATCCACAGTCTTTCTGCTTTCCGGCTTCTCTCTTCTTCAGCTGCTTTCATGAGCTGATAAAATATGAGAGGAGCACTGAGGACGGGGAGAGAGAGAGAGAGAGAGAGAGAGAAAGAAAGGGAGAGAGAGCAAGATAGGGAGGGAGAGAGGGAGAGAGAGAGAGATCAAAACCAGCCAAGGAGGAGAGTGTGGAGCGAGAAAACACTGACGTGTAAAAGGCAGCTTGCTTAATGAGTACAGGTGGAAGTGAAGCGATTGTTTTTTGTTTCCCATCACCATCCTCTTTTTTTTTTAATACGACAAAAAAATGCAGCTTGGTGTTGCTTGTTATTGTGAAAGCATCTCTGACACCGGAGATTCCTTCCATAAACATTAAATAAACTTATTTTCCTTACAGAAAACTTCACTGTATCAACTATTCTTAAAAATCAGTTTATTACTAGTGGTGCGTCCACCCTGTGAATGAGCTGTTACTATAGAAACGATAACGTATTATGGTAAATGGTCTAATGGTCTGCACTTATATAACACTTTTTTAACCTCAGCAGTTTTCATTCACCCATTCACACACACACCAATGGTAGCAGAGCTGCCATGCAAGGTGCCATCGGGAACAACTTAGTGTTCAGTGTCTTGCCCAAGGACACTTCGGCATGTGGATTCATGTGGGCCGGGAATCGAACCGTCAACCCTACGATTAGTGGACAACGTGCTCTACCACCTGAACCACAGCAATTAGAACCTGTCATCAGCGTTTCCATGATAACCACCATCTGTTCATCACTACCACTAGTTAACTTGGCTCTTTAGTTAGCTTAAGATGCACGTTCTGTGGTTAAAATCCTCCAGCTAAAAGTATGAAGTCATCCTCTACTCTAACCTTGAACGTGGATCATATTTAGTGACATGACATCAAATGTAGCCCCGCCGCTAAATTACTTTCAGCCTCAGAATCAGCGTCCGAGCAGTTCTGATATCTAACGAGCTAATCAGACTGTTAAAGTGACCCGAGGCCATTCTGTCTCTCCTCAGCGCTCGGACTACCTGCACAGGCAGATGCTAGCACTGGCTAAGCGCTACCCGAACGTCCGTGTGACGGCCTGGCGCATGGCAACAATCTGGGGCGGAGCCAGTCTTCTCAGCATGTACCTGCAAAGCATGAAGGACCTGCTGGCTATGAGCCACTGGCCCTGGGACTTCTTCATCAACCTGAGTGCTGCCGACTACCCCATCAGGTGAGTGTGCCGAGAAACAATCCATCAATTCATGCAAATCATGGTGTGCTATCATCAATTACTGGATTCAATAGACCACCATGTTGTAGACTGTAGATCATCATGGGGTCTGTACTATACAGTCCATACAGGATTTTACAGACTTCTTTTGTGATTGTTGTGGCCAATAAAGCTTGATTTTGCTGCTACAATTGTCAAAATCACAATTGCACAAAATTATTTTGCGCACTCTTTCGGAGTGATGATGTCACATGACTCGTCATGGCCCAAATCTGCAGAAAATCTGCTGTAAATTTGACAAATTGCAGGTTCCTCCGAAGATCGCAAAATCCTGAAGGGACTCACTATTCTGTCAGCACTATTTAGTCTAGTACTACGCAGTTTAGGAAGGGTGTCATAGCAACCAGGAAAGCTTTATCATTCCTGTGCATACTACAGCTGATATAGATTAGCAAACCTGACCATGACATCACCACAACCTGATGCTAGCAGTCTTGCTATCAAACCTGATGAACCTTAATGTTTGCAAACAAGACACTTGGTTTTAATTGGACAGTCGCTTACCTTTGAACCTGGTTACTGCTTTTGATTACAAAATACAAACTTTTGTCAAATGTTAACGTTGTAATTAGACATGCACCGATACTAAAGTTCTCAGCCAATACTTAATTAATTATTAATAATTAATTCCACAATTCTGAAAGAAATGCAAATAAAAACATTATTCTCTCCATTTCAAAAAGTTGTTTCACAGTAACTGGTCTCATAAACAGAAAACACATTACTCTAATTAACATTAACACATGAACTCAATTCTGAAGATTAAAGATTTCTTAAAAGTAGTAGCAATACAAGTAGTGCTACCATGCAGGATTTATAATCGAGTTCCAGAGAAGCAAAGTGTGCAGAGTAGAGGTGTATGAGCCAGAGTAATGTTTATTTTTATTTATTTTTTTAAATAATGTGGGGTTGGCGTTTTAGAGGTTAGTTCACAGAAGAGGTGGGTCTTTAGCTGTTTCTTGAAGATAGTGACAGGTTCTGCGGTCCGAATTGAGGTTGGAAGTTCATTCTACCTCTGAGGGACAGATAGTGTGAAGGTTCTGGAAAGGGACCTTGAGCCACGCTGAGAACGCACTACTAAGCGTCAGTCGTAACCGATCGCAGATTGTGTGAGTGATCTTAAGTGGGTGAGAGACAGAAAGACTGTGTAATTTAACAAGGTTTGTGCTGAAAATGCTTTTGGGAAATTTAGCGCTATCAGCAATACAAGATCTCATATGTGGTTGAGTTAAATGATAGAATTCAGTTTCAGCGCTCGACTGGTTTCTTTTCCAGGTTCTTGCTTTCTTGTCAAAATCTGCTGTTTGTTGGCTGTCTTTTCAGTTTGTAACTGTTGAAGATTGCTTATGTTGCTCCTCAGCACAGAGACACTTGTTTAAAGGACTCTGGAAGTCATGCTCTGAGCACTTAGCCCTTGGTTTATCAGCTACAGTGCAGCTGATGCTCTCAGTAGCGTAACCGATGTCTCCGGCGCTCTTTGATCAGAATGTTTGCTATCGAGTCCATTTGTTCTTGTTTCCTCACCTGCTTTTATCGATTAGCAAAAATCTAGTCAGTGGCGTGCGCGTTAGCCACAAGGCATCATGGCAGATTAGTTCTGAGTAAAGTTTTGCCGGGATTACAGGTAATCGAGTGAGGCCACAAGTGGCGGTGTTTGATCTCGTGTCAGCAGGTACGATGCTTCATAGAGCATCGGTGAAGGATTACACAGGAGAACAGTGTAGCCTGCAGCGTCAGCGTGACAAACAAAGTACAGGAGAATGGCTCTGGATATGAAAACGAAGGCAGGAAACCATATGTGATGAATAAACAGATGAAAACAGACATAAGAAAAAGGAACAAGGGGAGAGTAATGGATAGGAATGAAATAATGAGGACGTTACGACTTGGTTGGTTTTACATTTCGGTTTTCACTCGAGTTGTTATTTATTCTCTTGCAAATTTTTTTTCTTCAGCCGAACAAAATAAGGAAAGTAATGAAACGCAGTCCCGCTTCATGACTGTGTTTAATTTACCCGAGAGACGGCACCACATTTCCACCGAGGCTTGGGTAACAGACTGGATTCGAGAGTGTGTGGAAATGTTTGATTTATAATTTACGTGGTGTGAGCTGCAGGATAGCTTAGTCTTTCTACCCCGGTTAAAATCGATCCTCCGGCCCTGTCATTTTTCTCAGCCTTCAGAAATCGGGGGAGGGAATCGATAGAGCCGAGCCATAAATTTCCATCCTGTTGGGTTAGCGCCACTCTCCGAGGTTAATCCAGGTGCTCTATCCGTCAAGAGACGGGGAGAGAGAGAGAGTGAGAGGGATGGGGGTGGATAGCTACAAGCTAAAGCTCCTTAAACAGGAACATCAAAGAGACGAGAGCCTTTCTTTTTATCCGGCCTGCTGATCGGGATCCAGGCGCTATTTGGAAATAGCCTGGCAGGGGGGCAGTTGATAGCTCTTACTCCACATGGCATTAAGGCACTCTCCTTTAAAAAGGCCTCTTTAAAAAAAAAAAAAACGAAATTCACACAATGCCTAACCACCACCATCGCCTCTTTTACCCTATAACAGTAGTTGATCTGCCGAGACAACGTTTTTCGTCTTGCCCTGGAGCTAAAAGATTAACGTTACTAACGAGTAAGGAAACCGTATAGCCACCAGTTTAGCATCCTGCTTAAATCCTCACACACTTACCTGCATTAAAACAACATATAAACTTCTCCATCAAACCAAATCGGAACGAAAAAATTGTCATCTGAATCACATACAACTCCACCTTCAAACTTTAGGCCACGCCTACTACCTGAGTCGGAAGGCAGTGATTGGATGTGCACCACATTCAGTGCACCATGCTAAACTGGTAGCTATAGACTCCCATTACATCCTGTGCTAAACTGGAGTATAAAAGTATGTTCCAGCTGCTGGTGCTCCTTTAAGGTGACAGAACACCAGTCAGTGTGTGTGTGTGTGTATCGTGTTTGTCATGTTTGTACAAGAACCAGGCAGTAATGAATAGCGCGATAAAAGAAACCAAGGGTAAACTGATTGAACTCTTTTATCCTCCTTAAGCGAGGCCTGTCTTGTCATTACGGCACAGCGTCTCTTTGTTCTTCTCCTTCTTCCTCTTTGTCTCTCCGGAACTCTCTCGAGCTATGATTCCATCCACGCTCCGAGTGACAGTCTGCAAAATAAAGTACGAATCATCAGGTTCCTGATAAGAGCGCTAGAAAAATATCATTTATTACGTTTCCAGCACCAGCTTCTTTTTAGCGATACATCGGAAAAAAGGAAAGAGGAGAGAGAAGGAGAGCGTGACAGTGAGGAAGAAGGAAAGAATGGAGGACGTTTGATGTCAGTTGTCATTTATTTCTATATGGAAAATAGTATGTCATCAAATTATAGTTCTCAAATCAGATTCCGTTGCTCATAACCATGTCTAATACATTGTGTTGTTATTGAGTGAAAGTGCTCGGGTCGATACGTGTAACACATGCAGGACTGAACCATTTCACTCCATAATGGGGGGCAGGGGTGAGGTGGGGGTGGGGTTTAAATCTCTAGGGAACTTAAATCAGTGATCTCTTTCTAATTAGATTAAAGTAAATGAAACTGCTTCTACAAAAAATGCAATTAGAGAGAGAAAGGCACAAAGACATGCTTAGAGAAAATCGAGACTGTATGAATATGCAAATTAGAAATGCCACGCCCCTTCCACTGATCAACAAGCAATTGCTTCAGTGATATTTTTATGCTTTGCGGTGTCGTCGAGTCGAGACTGACTTCGTAAGTGAAAGCTGTCTTATCGAGTGAAAGCTAACTTAGCGAGTGTAGCTACTGTGTAACTCTATAATTAAGTGGTCAATACATGGAGGTTGAATTCTGACTCCCACTGTTTAGTTGCTTGACGGATGTCACCGGCGGAGTCTCTGTGGGCTGTCACTCAAGTGTGATCATTAGAATATTAGGCCATGCCCAGCAATGAGTCTCAGATGGATCCGATCAGCTAATTCAGCCACTTTTTTGAACACGTAGAGATGCAAAAACTACTGTTAGGAGTGTGGCAGTGTGGAAATGTAGCTAGACATTTCGACTCGACTGTATCTCCTCCACAGTGACCTGCTGTCCCCGAGTGACCTCTGACCTCATGACGGTATGCTCACTTCCCCCCTGTGCTTTTCCTCCCGATGTCCTTCCGCATGCCTGTGTCTGAAAGAGGCTCCTAAAAGCCCTGCGGCATTGTGGGAAGGCTTTGTCCTGGAGCGCCACTCGTTTTGGCCTTTTTATCCTCACAGAATTGGTCCTTTTCTTCGGCCCTGCTGGAAGTCAGTGCAGCTGTTTTGGTGGCCTTTTCAGATGCAGGAAGAGGACAAGTGCAGAGTCTGTTGTTCTTCTTGTCCCCTGGGGTTAGACAGGCTCGACGACGCCCTCTATTGGACTGTCTCACCTGCACAGACTACTTCCTCTGTCTATTTCTTATTACTCTTCTTACTCATCTTTGTTCTGTCCATCTTTCTTTCTTTCTCTCTCTCTCTTTAGTAGTTTATCTCACGTGTTTATCCCCATTTCTGTTTTATTTTCTGCTCTACAGCTAACTCTTTAGTCTTTATTTCTGACTCTGGTTCATGATCTTAAAGGGGGCGTTTGTAATGTATAAGTGTTTTGTGTCACAGTTGACTTGGCAGTGACGGTAGAGGGCACTACCAATTACAAACCACGTGGTAATCACCATCAACATTAACATTAAAGGCTTTTCACACTCGAGTGTTTTTCAACCTAAACTCGACCTTCAGCTAGTTTCCATGAACTGAGAAAAGACCTTAAAACCTCTTTATGCTGAAATCATCAATAATAGAAGTCCTAAGGGGCAGGCCTTGTATTCTGTTATCATGTTAAAAACATGTGACTATCAAATTTCTATTCGAATCTAACACTTTCCTGAAGGTTTTGTCGTATTCATACGCCATCGTAGCCACACAACAAAGAAAAGTAGTTCCATATCTAAAAGGACGTATAGATTTACAGCTTTGTTTACAAACAAGGTTCAACATCTGCCCTTAGACTTAGCAATATATGTGATTTTTGACTTAAACCTAGTGAGATTTTCTGTTCTTTTCTCAGTGACGGAAATGTGTTAAGATACTTATCCATGCTAATTATGTACACACACTAAATATACAGCAAATAGAGATTAGTTTGTAACCCCTTTAACCTCGGTAAACGAAACCCTGTCCTCAACCTCGGTTCCTTACAGGAACTCTTTTAGACCTTTTAGTTCCTGATAAGCACTCTTGTTCCACAGAAAGAGTGAAATACACACAACACGCCTACACACGACTGCTGTGTTCTCATTGCTAATGCTGATCAGGTTTTTCTCATCCACCACATGGCCAGGGATTACCGTGTTTTGTGTGTGTGTGTGTGTTTGTGCTGGACTGATGCAGCAAGACACTGCCACTCAGAAGTATTTTGGTGTCTGTGTGGGTGTGTAAAAGCAGGCAGATATACAGAGACTCGGACGCTTTGTGTACTTTGTGTGTGTGTGTGTGATGGCTCTGACAGCCTGGTTAAGGCTATAATTTGGTCTTATGCCAATCTTCGATGGCTTTGGGACTCGTAGTGTTTGGGACTTCGGCAGACAGAAAGGGTGTGTGTGTCTCTGTTTATATGTGTGTGGCAGAAAGCGTGGGCGTGTGATTGATTCGCAGTCACAGGTACGAGGCGACAGGTCGACGCTGCCAACATCTAATACGTCTTAAAGGGATAATCTCTATCGAGATTCGGCTTTGGCTGATCGAACGTATATCCAACTAACTCTAGAGGTCAAACAGGCAAAAGAAGCATTTCCACATGGACTTACTAAAAAAAAATACCATTTTTCTGATGTCTTATATTTTATTGCAATTGTTCTTTTTCTTTCTTTCTTTATATATTTATTTCAAACAGGGACAGTGTACATTCATAAATGTAAATGTTAGCACAAAGGCTACTCTTCATTGCTAGTCCCTTGATAGCCATTCTTTTGCTACATAATTTTTTTTTCGGATGCATTTAATAAGCAGGGCTTTTCTCTCTGTGTCATGGCTTTCACGTCATAGTTCACGCACAAGCCCCCTTAAGCCAATAATGGTATGACCCAGGACTCATACATCCTCAGGCAAAATGTTCCAAATGAATAGGTGCTAATGCTAACAACGCTTAACACCATTTCTGGATTCTGACTGGCCAGAAAGTGTTTTCTATAACAGCAGCTCTGACAGTTGTGCAGCTGCAAATCACAGGACTATATTATATTAATGTGCTCACACCGATACCTTATCATTTCCATAGCAACAGCTCGTTCACAGGGACTTGTAAAAAGTAATGATTAAAAATCATTGATATTATTGTACGTGTATCTAACAAGAGGAGTTTACACTTTGTAGTTTCTTGGTAACAGGACAAGCTGTGGGTTGTTTTTTTTTGTCTTAGTAACATGAAAAAAGAGAGGCTGTTGAGGTGAGAACAGGAACTAACCCGTTTCAGGGACGTTCTAGAACTTTAAATGCTGCTTCGGGGTCGTAACACACACACTCTTCTTCAGGATCGTAGTTATATTTTGGATACGATCAATACACACATTGTATTATTCCTTATTTAATGGATACTCAGTAATTGTGTATATGTGGAGTGGATAGAGATAAGACAGAAAAATGCTCATGTACTCCTTTAAAATTAAATATTTTATATATACACACACACACACACACACACACACACACTTATATAGCTATCGAGCTCACACTCGAACAATAGTGCCAGTTGTTCAGCGCTGCACCATATGTTGACTTATCGTGCTGTTCATAATTAAATTATGGGACTCAGAGAACACATCGGCGTACTCGCTTATCTGTTTTTTTTTCCATACGGCTGTCACGAAGATGTTCTGCGAAAGCGTGCTATTCTTGGCTAGCACAATAATGATAATTAGCGTTATCCAATACGAATTAAAGGAAAGTGCTAGTAATGAAATCTAATTGTTAGGTGTTTCCTGCTCTCATGTCCCCGGGGTAGGGTTTGCTTCTACGCATGTTTTGTGTGTATGTGTCTGTGTGAGATTTAATGAGAGTGCAGTGGCTGTCACATTGTGGTTGAAGCAGGCCGCTCGTATCTGGTTCACTGCGGCGCCGAGTGCGAGTTAGAGATTTCCCAGAATCCCCTGTGCCTTGCACTCATTTACACTGCCTCTCATTAGCCTGATTGATCTCCTCTCTCTCGATTCAATAAATGTTTTATTGACATGGATTTTACAAATGACATTAGTGCCCAGGCAAACAACCGTCATTTGATTAAAAGGACAAACTTTCTTACATTTAAACAAACAGAAGAGAATCCTCATATTCCCTTCTCTCTCTTTCTGTCCTCTCAGGACTAATGACCAGCTGGTGGCTTTCCTTTCCAAGTACCGCAACATGAACTTCATCAAGTCTCATGGGAGAGATAACGCTCGGTGAGTAGCGACGGCATAACACGCATCATATCATGTCGTATCTTATTGTATGAGCTGGAATATAAACATGTATTGTGGGACAAAAAATGATTATCCAAAGGTTGTTGGGTTTTTTTTGTTTTTTTTTGCACCTTCTTCCACACAGATATGAGCACAAAGTATATTAAAATGCAGCAAGGTGTGTGAGCTCAATCCTGGACGTTTATATAAGCATGTCAAATACTCACCTGTTCCATCTGATATCAGCGTTATAATAATAGGAGCAATATAATCCAGTGGAAGAGAAAAGGTTTGACATGTGGTACTTATTGCGCTCTGCAGATTCATTAGAAAGCAGGGTCTGGACCGGCTCTTCTTCGAGTGTGATACACACATGTGGCGTCTGGGGGACAGGAAGATTCCAGAAGGCATCGCTGTGGACGGAGGCTCTGATTGGTTCCTGCTGAACCGCGCTTTCGTGGAGTACGTCATCAAGACCGATGACGACATGGTGACCAGCATGAAGCGCTTCTACGCTTACACTCTCCTGCCAGCCGAGGTGCGTTAACTTAAGACATTACAGGACGTTTTAAAAATTCGATCAGCAACTTCAGCAAAGCAGAGCAGAAAATTTAGAAGCTGTACTCTCTTAGTTTCTAACTCAGGAGCAGTGTGTTAAGTGTGTAAAGTGGATGGTTTTAATTACAGCAGGCTTAGAAAAGAAAAAGAGGTGTGATTCTTTATCCTGTCTGGCGATAGTAATTCACCCCTCAGGTATTGGATTCTGGCCCGAGAAAAGCAGACTCCTTTTTTTTCCCACTGATGTAGACATTTAAAAAAAAAAAGCAAACCTCCTGGTATGGCCACCCTGTATGCCATCTGTCTTCATTTTATCAGATATCATTAGTTCTCTCTCTATCTTTCCCTCTCTGCAGTCGTTTTTCCACACGGTGTTGGAGAACAGTCCTCACTGCGAGAGCATGGTGGATAACAACCTGCGCATCACTAACTGGAACAGGAAACTGGGCTGCAAGTGCCAGTATAAGCACATTGTGGACTGGTGTGGCTGCTCCCCCAACGACTTCAAACCCTCTGACATGCCCCGCTTCCAGGTAAACCATGCTAAACCTCTTTTTCAGACGCAAACCCATTTATACTGAGAGTTTGGTACGTTTGGTTTAGTGGGAAATCTGTTTTTGAACCTTGGTGCAGACCAGGAAAACCAATCTGAACACTGTGGCCGGTGGTTCACTTCAAATAAACTTGGGTGTGGCCATACCATGTAGGATACCAAGGGTTAGGGTTAGCCCCACCCAGCCCACCCCAGAGGGTTCTTCTACAGTTTTCTTTGAGAGCTTGGCACAATCCGCTGAAATGTTTTGCTGGAACGGTATCCTCATCTAGTTGATGATCCCTGGTCCACAGGAATTCTTCTGAAGACAAAGATGCAGTGATAATGAGCCTACTTTGAGTGTAGACCTAACTGTGGCTGTGGTGCAGTTGGTAGAGTGGGTTGTCCACTAATCGTAGGGTTGGCGGTTCGATTCCCAGCCCGGGTGACTCCACATGCTGAAGTGTCCTTGGGCAAGACACTGAGCCCCAAATTGCTCCCGATGGCAAGCTAGCACCTTGCATGGCAGCTCTGCTACTGTTGGTGGGTGAATGAGACACAGTGTAAAGCGCTTTGGATAAAACCGCTATATAAGTGCACATTTACCATTTTGAGTCCACTTTGGTAACTATTTTATGCCTCTTTGGCATAATGTTTGGCATATCCAAACATGTGAGGCAGAATCCAATCAAGGTCGTGAGCTGAGCTGTAGAGTTTTAAGGATCTTGCTTGCTCTCTTGCCTTTGGACTTGAACTCTCCACCTTCTGGTTACTAGAGCAGAAGCTTTGTCTGAGAAAGGTTTAACTGTCCAGTGGAAAGCCTCGAACACAGACCTCTTTAGTCTTTAACCAGGCCAAGAGCAATGCCAAATAGAGTAAAATGAAGGGTTCATTAGCTACACTCACTTGACCCAATTGTAGTGTTCATGCCATGAATGCACACCTGAAATGAACACAGTAACATTCTGTAGTAGGCCCTTTTACAGCTGTTTAATTTGCCCCGAACAAACAGCTAATAGCGCGGGACGAGTTCACCACCAGGGCCGACCTCCACTCCGATTAGAAATCCAGTGAGACTTAACGAGAAGGGAAGCCATGCTAACTTGTGCAAGGATCTGTAATTAACTTTGGCCGGCATGAGATCAATGGCGAAGCGGCTTCCCGTCAAATGGACGCTGATAGCAGCGTATGGTGGGAATGTGATCATGGACTAAGAGTACAACAGAGTCTGAGTGTCTTTCCTCCCGTCATGAAATCTCCCATCACTCTGGGGAATGAGTGGGAGTGTGGGACCGAGTATGGATTCAATAGGAGGAGGAGGTGAGCTCCATTTTCTCCAAAGAGTTGGCCAAAGCTGTTGCTTTTGTTTCCATCTTCTTTGTCTGCAAGTGAGCAGTCTGTGCTTTTTCTCGTTTTTTGCATTCCTTTTCCCTTATTTCTTACTTTTTCTCATCTTTGTTGCTTGTTTTTTTTTCTTTATATCTCTTACCTTATGTCTTACTCTCTCATTCTTTCTTTCCCTCTATTTCCTCCTTCTGTCTTTTGCATTTTTCTCTGTCTTACTCTACCTCTATTTTGTTTTCCCTTGTTTGTCTTTTCCCCCCATTTGTTTTAATTTTTCTTATTTTCAGCCCTTTTGTTAATTTTCTATTTTACTCACTTTCTACACCACTTAATTCTTATATATTTTCTTCCACTTCCTCATTTGTGTTCTTTAAACCCTTTAAACTTCATCTGTGTGTGCATATATAGCCATTTCTTCTTCTTTTACCATCCTGCTTTTAATTAATTAATTTTTTTTGTCATTTTCATTGATCTCTTTCTGCTTTCTAATTCTTTTTCTTGCACTGTTTAGTTTCTATTCTTTAACCTCTAAACAGTTTATTTTTTTCTTTCGTATTTTCTGTCTTCTCCTTTTCTCTCATGTGTACCTTCATGGTTTCTCTATGTGTTTCTATTTTCTCTATTCTAGCTCTTTCTTACCTTTTTTTGGCTTTGTCTGTCTAATTTATGGCATGAAATTTTCAATTCTGGTCTTGTGTGCCGTTACCCCAGTTGCTCTGCACTTCAGCCCATGACACCATGAGCTTTCTTTCGCTCTCAAGCTATAAAATGTCAGAGACGACAGATCTTAAATGAAATTTGCAAGACGCTGTGGTATGTGATGATTAAAAACGTCCAAAGCGCATTAAGACCAAAGGGAAATTACATGCTGAGATATTTGGGATCTGCTTGCTGCACTGGTAATTAGTGTTTCCTATCCTGTGTGTGTGTCAGTGTTTCGGTTGGCCCAGCAGCTGTAGATGAGTTGTTCATAAGAGGAAAAGAGGAGGGGCCCAGGCACTTCAAAATAACTACCACATTTTAAGCACTTCTAACTGTGGTTTGAAATTCACCCCGACAGCCTTCAATTGACTATCAGTACTGAAAAGCAGCATGTGAAAGGGCCTCTGTGATCAACTGCTATGGTTAACCATTTCAAGTCTATCCTGGGAGAAGTGGGGGAAGGGCGCGAGAGCTTTTGCAGTCCATTAAGAGCATAAGCGCAGCCGTGGCTATTGAGTAATTACCCTTCGACAATGCTTCGTCTCTCGCAGTAGCATCTGAAAGAAAGAGGACAAAGGTCGGCTGACGGAAGCTTGAAATGCGTCGTGGCAGTTCAGTTTGTTCACAAGCCATTCTCAGCCATGAGCCTCCAAAGAGCCAGGGACATTTGAAAGAGCTTCCTGGACATGGACGCTCTAAATCACCTCTAAGACTCCCTCTTTTTCACGCTCATCTCTCCCACACCAGCTATTTAGGGGAGGAAGAACTGTAATCGCAGCTGCTTTGTGAAAAATCTCAATTGTTTTTCCATTGTTGACATTTTCCCTGTCTGAAAAGGCTTTTGTGGAAGAAAAATAAATAACGAATAATTAAAAAGCGACTATCAACCTGCTGTTCAACTACGTCTGTCTATATATACCTATATTTTTGTCTCTAGTTTTGTGTACTTTAGGACTTTTCTACTCTACTGGGAGTTGCAAAGCAAATTTTAATTTAATGTATTCTGTTCTTTCCAAGGAAGAGAACTTGTTCTGCTCCATGATAGCAGGCTGATTTTTCTGAATAGCTGAAGTTGATGTGTGCTGACTGACGTGCAAAGATAGCTCTTCACTTTGATTTTTATTTTTACCATCAATTTCATCTCCTGAGAATGGAGCTCTATCTTTGACTCTTCTTCTTTCCTGTGCATCCCGCTGGATTGCATGCTCCTTCCAATTTCTGCTTGCCATCTGATCTTTCCTGTCTGTTTTCCTTCTATTCCTATCCTCTCTGTTCTTTCCAAAAATCAGTGCACCGTCTCTCATCATCCACCTCTACCTCCTCTCTCTCTTTTTTTTTGTCTCTTTCAGCAAACGGCTCGGCCCACGTTCTTTGCGCGCAAGTTTGAGGCCAGCGTGAATCAGGAGATCGTGAATCAGCTGGATGCCTTCCTGTTTGGAAGTTACCCTCTAGGCACACCAGGTCTTAAAGCCTACTGGGAGAACATTTATGATGAGCCTGATGGTGTCCACAGCCTGAGTGATTCCCTTCTCACCCACTACCACTCCTTCGCCCGCCTCGGCCTGGCACGAGCCGCCAATTCACTGCAGGGAGACGCCAGCGACAACCGTTGTAGGTCAGTACTGTTTTAGGATCTGTCAAAATTTCATTTTCAGTAACCAATTTTTCTTCAATCTGTCATTCATTAACACAGGATTCTTTCTGAATTAATTTTTTTTTTAACTCTGTTGGGGTAAGACAAAAAAAATGAGGAAGTCTTAAGGTTAGTGAAAACTAACCTTGTTGCAACAGAATGAGATCTGCTAATGAAAGTTTATGTAACTGAAGTGAAGTGAAAGCCTACGTGGCAGGTTAACGCAATCATTACTGAGGTGAAAACCACAGAAACCACAAGGCTGTTCTGGAGATGTTAAAACAAAGGCAATGCGTGTTCCGTTTGTGAAAGAAGCCCTGGTTCATTCTGCCTCAAACAGGCCTGTGTCAGGTTTTAGGAGTAGTTCCCTCCTCCCAACACAAGTAGGGGGTGAAGGAGTCTCAGGAGGGGTTGTAGGGCACAACGAGCTGCTTGTTGCCAGTTTGGGGTGTGTGAGGGGCAGAAGGAGTACTCTGTTTTTGGCATACCGCTGTGACATCAGCCATAAGAGGATTGGAGGTTGGGTGTGTGAATAGGGCCTCTGTTAATGTTTATGACTGTTGTAAATGTTTGCTGTTCAGCTTGGCCAGGGGAGCAGGAGGTCCTCCAGCATCGGCTGGAATACTGATGAATCTAGGGTGGAGTTCTCACAAGGAGAAGCTTTCTGTTGCTCCTCTATCCATCTGTTGGTCCTCGACTGTATTCTGAAATAGACCTGCTTTTGTTTTGAATACTCATAAATTGTCGGTTGATTAGCCGTTGTCTTGGGCCGCACAGTATGTCATTTTTATTTGTTCATTTGAAATACTGATATTACAGCCAATCACTAAATGTTTTATGGTGTGCTGTGGCCATTCTGACCAGCATCACCTCTAGATGTGATTTCACTATCAATATTGCATGAAACAAACATATCTCTTAACAATATTCAAGCAGGAGTGCGGAAACTAAGCCGGAGTAGTTGCACCACTCAAAATAAAGCTACTGTATTTTCTCCCCAGGTACTTTGCCATGGGACATCCTGTGGCTGTCCATAGCTACTTCCTATTTGATGAGTTTCAGGGTTACCTGGTGAAGCATCATGCCACTAATCTAGCTACCAGCAAGCTGGAAACTCTAGAGACCTGGGTGATGCCTAAGAAGTTCTTCAAATTCACCAACCCACCAAGCAATTTCATCAGACTGCAGTTTGCTGAGGTAAGACAGCTTAGAGTTTGTCTGAAGTTCTGAAGGCTCCAGTGTGAGTAGAGAGAAATCTCTGTTGTTCACATACACAGGTTTGTGTTGGAAAGGGTGGTGGAAGTACGAGCACATTCGTGCAGATCGGTGCGAAGGTTTATTTTACTGCTTCTATCAGTACAACATACAGATATTCTGCAGAGTAAATAAGAGAGAATAAAATTTAGATTAGAATCAGGCAGATTGTCTTTTCATTGATTCATGTGCTCGGCAATGAATTGTCTGCTGTAGTGCTTATGCTTTTTTTTCACAACAGAGATAGCACCCTCAGCAGAACCACATGTAAGTGAGCTGGCGTTAGGTCATTTATGGTGTGTTGTTGGACAATGAAAAACTGGCTGTTGTAAACAAAGTGGTTCAGTTGATTAAAACAAATAAAAAAGAGAGATTTCAGAACAATGCTTGGTTTGTTTTTGCCCATTGCAGTAAAAATGTTCTGGCAGTATATATGTGCGAAGACTCACACACTGTGTGCACTGAAAGGAAATTGACCTCTGAATATTATTGGTAATCTTACTCTGCTGTGCATTCCGCCTGACATACTCCGTTAAGCAAGCAATAATTCAGACGTCCTTCATTGATTTAGCTGTCAGCTTGTGCCGTACCTTTCATCTTGCCCTTTGGCATAATCAGTGATTTGTCTGGAGGGGGTAGTGGGTGATGGGGGGGGGTGCATGACTGCATGCTTTGCTGCACCAGGTTTATCTGCTATAATACAATGAGGTGGGCGGGTGACTTGCAGAGATGCAGGACACGAGGGATTTTCAACAAATCAAGTACATATCTAGCCACCTGCAGCTCCTATTGGCCAGTCTCTGCAGGACTCCTAGTTGTCACTATCCATAAGCACTGGAGTGCCCAGCATGTTTTGCTGAAATAGCCTGAGGCCAATGATTGGTGCTGTAAACCACTTAAACCTCATCTGGTGCCCAGGTCCTTTCAGATGAAGCGTTCAAATTGGTGTGCCTTGTTTTCTGGAGGCACTGACTTGGTTTGGGGAAGCAAGAGGATGCCTTGTGTTGGAGATATCAAACAAGTGAGTCTTCTCAAAAAACAAGTGTTTTACTGACAAATCCCAGATGCTCAGAAGAGGAAGCATTGTGTAGGAAAGGTTAGAATTACAGTAGCAGCCTTAGGATACTGGCACAAGATAACTCCCAGCCTCCTACCCACCTTCTCTACTGCCATAAATATGCTCAGTAGGAGTCCGTGGGCATGGGAAGACAACACCATGGACAGGTTTGACACTCATTTGATGCTGTTATGTTCAGCTAGGCAGGTACCAGCAGACAAATTTGTGCCCCTGTTATTTACTCTTGCGTTCCTCTGCATTTTGAGGTACAACAGAACAGAAAAAGTTAGTCACGGTGGTTGCAGTGGTGTTGTATGTTTGGAGGGTGTGTTGCATGTTTGGAGGGTGTGTTGCATCTGTCTATATTGGTCCATATTGGTACATTGCTGTATTAAACATTTTTCCATAGTATAAAAGCATAATCGAGATGCGTGACACTGCAGAAAAACAATAACAACATGTAAAAATTTCTTGTAAAAAATGTCTCATACATTCCTCTTTTTTGGCTTTGTTCATTGCACAGTTCAATGTAGTTGAAACAAGTTAGAGACAGAAATAAGGTAGTGGTACCAGTTCCCAAGAGGTGGGATACCGATGACGTATTTCCAACAGCAACTGAACAAGTATATGAAGGTCAAAAAAGGGAAACATTAACTTAATTTCCCAATACTCTCTGTATGTTTTTGGTCCAGAGAACATAAACCTAAGCGTTATATAGCAGTTATTATTGCTTATTACTATTGACTAATAGTTATTATAATTTAATATTAGCAAATTTAACATAATGTCTGTTTGAATATGTTGGTTAAGTAATTTTGAAAACTATGCATAGCTGAACAATCACATTTAAATATAATACCTTCAGATAAATCAGTCTTAGTTTTATATTATATTATATATTAGCATTCACATCATTCCTTTTTTTCCATCAGATTGGGATAGACTGGGATGCTAAGGAGAGAATCTTCCGCAATTTTGGCAATCTGATGGGGCCTCTGGATGAGCCAGTTGGGATGCAGAAGTGGGCCAAAGGGTCCAACGTGACAGTGACGGTGGTGTGGATTGACCCCACTAATGTGATCGCTGCCACATACGACGTCTTGATAGACTCCACTGCCGAGTTCACACATTACAGGCCTCCGCTGAACACACCACTGCGGCCCGGCATGTGGACTGTCCGAGTGCTGCACCACTGGAACCCCGTGGCCGAGACACGCTTCCTCGTCACACCGCTTACACATCATAAACACCTGCCCATCCGCCAAGGTGAGATTCCAAGGGGGATATGAAGATGCACTTGAGGACAACAGTTGATAAAGGGTGTTACTTAGAAGTTGGACCCTCTTTT
The DNA here is from genome assembly GCA_012411365.1 of Ameiurus melas. NCBI lineage: Eukaryota > Metazoa > Chordata > Actinopteri > Siluriformes > Ictaluridae > Ameiurus > Ameiurus melas. The sequence continues at coordinate 22,310,176 of CM022753.1, forward strand.
GAGAAGCTTTAGATGTAACATACAGCCACAAAAGCATTTACGGAGGTCAGGCACTTAACACTAACTTGCAAAACCACTTTTTGGTTCATCCCAAAGGTGCTTAATGGGGAAGCAGGGGTCTGTGCAAGTTCTTCCTCTCTACTCTCAACAAACAGTTTTTGTAATGGACTTGCTTTATCCACAGGGGCATTGTTAATCTGGGAAAGTGGCTTTCTCAAACTGTTGCCACAACTTAGAGCACAGAATTGTTGAAAATGCCTGGAGTTTTGACATCAATCGACTTAGGGGCCCCAAACCATGGAAACCATCTGTGTTTGTTAGTTCTCCTTCTTGCTTATTAAAGTCAGGTAGCATTCTCCAGGTATTCCAAATGCAGACTCAGCTGTGAGACTGCCAGGCAGTTAGGAAAATACACTTACACTGCTTTAGAGAGCAGTGCCAGTGGCACTTGGCATAGTACCTGGTGATCTAAAGACTTATGTGCAGCTTCTTAGCTATGGAAACCCATGCTGTTTAGCTCCTGGTGAACTTATTGTGCTGAGTTTGCATCCAGAGGTGGTTTGGGGTGTGCCTTAAATAGCTAAATCCACTAATTATAAGGGATGGCTACTTTTAGATACTTGTATATCGTTCCACCACTACTTTTGCATGTACAGCGTACCAGTCCTTGTTAGTCTTAATGCAACAACATTCCTTTAGATCCCTCATTTTTCCTTTACCTTCATGCATTACCAGCCTGGATAGTAGAAACTCATGCTGTGAGGTCACCCTCACTTTGGCTCTCAGAGGCTTATGCATTGGGATCATTCTGCTCCATCAGCTAAATATAGACTTGCATATGAGTAGTACACATAACTCAGGTCACCTTACATGGGAAAAAAAAACTCACACTGGTGTAAACCTACGTTGGAAAATAGGCTTCATTTCATCTTTTGACTTTCTTTAGTCTTAAATGATGAATTTGTTCACGGCAAAACTAATAACAGTTAAGCTCTGATTTGTGAGTAGCAGTTTGAAATGGGAGAAGCATGGCTGGTTACTCAGGATGAATCACCATTGTGGCGTATGATTAATGCGGAAGGCAGAGACTAAGTCCTCCTGCTGATCATGCCTCTGCACCCAGAGCTAATAAAAGTTTATAGAGTGCCTTTATGTGGTCCTAGCCAGTTTGTACCTCAGTGAAACCTGGACATCCATTAATGAAATGTTATAGATGTTAGGTGAGGGCTTAGAGGGAAATCAGGTTGGCTTTGTGCAAAGGAACGAGCTGAATAGAACTTGGCCCTTGACCATGATTATCTGTTGTGTGATGATCACAAAGATGTACATCTTAAAGGGTAGGATTATATAAAGCCAATTCAAATGTTTAAACAGATTCTTCAAAGCTTCTTTAACACTAATGGGCCATGGAAGCATGATGATTTTCATTCATAGATATTATTTGATTGAACTGTACTTTGAATGCCTCATCGAGCAACATTGTGCAACGTTGTCCACATCTAAAAACAGTATGAAGTGAGTCAACTGTGGGTAAGCTTCGCTTACAGGCTGGAATTGGGTAGTTTAAGGAGACATCTGAAAGACAGGCAGGGAGGAGGCAGTCAGAGAAGGCAGATAGATGCTTAAGCCAGGAAGGTGGTAATTTGAAAGGGCAGCTTAACGCTTTGAGACATCATGAAGCTTAGGAGCGCAAATGATGCAGTGGCAACACAAGCTTTAATAGACAAGTAAGAAATTGATCTGAAGAATGCAGATGGATGGTAAGTGTGAGAAAATCCAGGGAGTTGCCCAAATCTAGTGGTCAGCTACAACAGAAAAGATTTATTATGTTTACTAAATAATATACTTTTATCTTTTATTCAAAGTATGCTAATTAATTGGTTAGGGTAATCCCTGCCATGGTGGCTACTAGCCTGTAGACCTAGCTCATGATTTTTGTAGATACATCTTGACAGTCTTTTTGTAGCACATAAAACCCTCATAACCTATTCTGATTGGTTGATGATTCTTGGCAGTTTTTTTTTCTGAAAATCCAAAAAAAAAGAAAAGTCTAAAATCTTTCACCAAAGTTTATTGGCATGAAATAGCTTTCCTCTTGACTTTTGGCAGTAAGATAATGGTTCTTTATTTACTGTACAATTTTCCCCAAAAAACGTACTTGGCCAGTGACTGTGCAGTAGCAGACCTGTTGAGGTATTAACAGAAAGCCCAGAGAATCATTTACAAAATTTTTAAATAGAATATCCACACAACGAAGACATTACAGAAATTGGTTCCAATGGAAAAACACTTTATCAGGACCATAATAATAATAATAATTTTGTTTCTTTTCCTGTGCAGATGACGCCTTGAAAGTGCACAACGGCCCCAAAAAGAACAGCTACATGGATCAGAGCTTCCACGCAACCCAAATCCTGAAGCATCCCGGTGATTTGGTGCTATGAGGATTGGGCGGTGGACGGCTTGCGTTGGCCCGCGGGGGTGTGGCAAGCTGTGGACATTTGCTCAGCGACGCCCTCTGGCTGTCCTGTCCTGCAATCGTGCAGAGACACGGCATGGAGCTCGCTCAGCCCCGATCCCAAATCACAGCTTGGGCCTCCCAAAGCTAATGGCACCATAAGGTAGCAGGAACGCTACCCATGCCCTGCATATCCTGCTGCATCGCCATCGTTTTGCTGTTGATATTTTTTTTGTTATTTATTTCTTTTGAAATTGCTCAGATGAAACTGAGCTGTACAGCCCTAATCGGGTGAGGGGTGAGACAGCGAACGGACAGCTGAGGAATTTATGTTTCAGACTCAGTCATATGAGTGCAATTGAGCTTTTTTTCTATTTATTTAGTTTTGAGAATTGAATTAACTGTGATTGAAATTTTTGTTAAACTTGATCCAAAAAAAAAAAAGAAAAGAAAATTAAGATGCCTTTTCCATGGACTTTGCTGGGGACATTTGCAAGCACAGAACGGACCTCAACATAGGTACTGTGACCAAAAGGGATGCATTTAAAGTAAGCCTTTTTATCTATGGCAACACAGGTATCCACACACACACATATTATACCAACAGTCTCGGTGCAGACGTATCCACGAAATGCTAACCTGCGGCATTAAAGGCTGCGAGATGGGAGTCTCCAGATGCTCGCAGTCGGTAAGGCACTTTGCCCCCAGCCACAGTGGCCCTTTTTTGGCTGGTCTATAGGAGTAAGCCTTGAGTTAATTGCCAAGTATAGTTAAGCTGGGCCACACTCCACATTTCCACGAATGCAGGAGCCTAAAGCAGAATGTGTGTGGGAAGGTTCTTGGAACTGCCAGGCTGTCTGTCTCTCTTTCTCTATCTGTCTGTCTCTATCTATCTCTCTCCTGGCTTTTTCGAACTGTTGACTCTACAGCTTGCCTTGCCTGCAGGCTGCCTGACTTGAAATGGAAAGCATCAGCTGTGCTGGCACACAAAGGGAGAAAACATATATAATAAAAAATTATTTTATTCTTCTTACTTTATTTTCCCTGAAGCTGAGGATTTACTGTGTAGGGTAAGGGTAATCAGTTGGCTATTTATTCATGTGTTTATATAAATGAAATAGCTATTTTCTTAGTCAATGACTAATGTCTATATGCTGTTTTTTGCAGCTCAATCAATACCTTTTTTTAAAAACAAGCTGCCTTTATTTACAAAGGCTACCGCCCCGACTTGGCTAGATTAAAATAAACACAACGTGGGTTTAACATTAGCAGTAACGTTGCACCCTCCCTGACTAGACCCCACAGCAGACTTAAACAGGCCGATGAACTCTTCGTACAATCTCTTCACAAATAATCAAATCTGCTCATCTTATTTCAATACTGGTTCCCGTAGTTACTGCGGTCGGTAACCGTGATGAGGCCTCCGAACCCTCCGATGTGATACGTCAGCCGCACAGACATCACATTTTCCGAGGATGGGGTGTTCACCTCTATAATAATCAGAGGGCCGCCTCTGTTTTCTGACTGCTTGGGGCATATTTTTAGCAGAGAAGATTGCAAGCTTGCCGGCCTCCACGGTTGTCACTGGACAGAGATTTTCCTCCATTTTTATACCGCATTTATGGTTCCACATTGAGCGTATAAGACTCCGTATATATGTACATGCCGAGGCTTGGGCATCTCCTGAAGAGCAGGTCCGGTTGTTCCTTTTTATGCAACCCAGATCGTTGTCCAGTCCTCTGAGGTCATGTCCAATACAAAGTGAAACATCAGGATTTCAGTGTTGTTGTGACGGGATTTGTTCTGTTAAATTTCCAGTGAAGCACTCGTGTCATTTTGTGAGGTTTTAACGGTATCAAAGCTTTTCTGCCGACATCCCGTTCTTAAATGCTTAAAAGTGGTGTTACGACAGTATTGTAGACATTGTCACATTTCTAATTTCAGACCTTAAGACTTGACAGCAATCGAGAATTCATCCTTTGGATGGTTTTTTTTTGTTGTTGTTGTTTTTTTAAATAAAGAGTATAATGTGTGTGGTTATACAGTATGTGTGTGTATTTCAGATTGTAAAACTGCACAACTGTTTTTGGAGAAAATCTTTTAAAGAAATAAATCTACCATCATTTACCTCTTTTTAATGACGATTACCATTCACATCAAAACCTTATTTCAAACTCACTTCTACATGTACTATAGCTATTTTGATAGGAATGATAATGTAATTTTTTTGTAATGGACAGATGTTTTTAAAGTATTAAAAAAGTGTTCAGAGTCACAGTTGCAATGAACAGCTCTGGAGAGGAAAAAATTTAATGTGACAGCGTGGAAGTCTAGAGAGACAAAAAAAAATCAGACTGTGTGATTTATAAAGCTCTTAATGATCATTTTGCCTTTCATAGAGTTTCACGGCAAATTGTTGTTGTCAGTGCTGGAATGTTTTGTTGGGCAACTGTTGCACAATTTATTCTGAATCCCCGGCTCTCTCCGGCAGGAGGTGGCCTGCGTGCCTTAGCTTCTCTCCCATCTAAGGAACTCCCGACCTTCTGTGTGTCAACGTCAAGCCAAAAGAAAAAGAAATGAATTCTCTGCTGGTGTAAAATGCCTTCTGTATTGCAGCTCTGTTGTCGCTCTCTTTAACACCCCCCCCACACACACACACACACACACCCCCAACGACTGAATTTTATTTGAATTAAAAGAAAGAAATCATTTGTCTTCATTTCTGTGTGTCAGACAAGCTGCTTGAATGTCACATCACATCAACCATTTAATGCTTTAGCTCAGCGTTAGTGATAGATAAGGTTCTCCTGCGCGACGTTACAAACCTCTCAAGACACGGTTGAGTCACGGAGGGAATCAGATTCAGCGAGAAACACTACTGAGAGCAACTGTGTAAACGATTTCTTTCCCTCAACTTTCAGAGTGTCAGGCATCCCTGCCTCAGCGGGGGCAGGACTTCGATCAAATTTGCTTAGCCAATCACAAACTTAACAAATTTGGCTACTGGTTTTAAATACAATATTCTCAATATTCTTCTCTGGTCATTTTGTATCCATGTCACAAAATAGAGAAAATCAAAGTCTCTATTAAAGCAAGTCCACTTTACGGCCATTTTGGCGACACTCCCGGGACACTCCACAGTCCTAGCTACTTGACTGGAGAGAGATTCCTAAACCAAAAAGGGATTGACAAGTTGTCAGTGTAAAAATCTGACAAAAAATGGTGTAAACAATGTGCTGTCTTTGCATCAAATAGCACAAAAAAATAAATTTTAAATAAATCAGCAAATGGCTGAAATGCTTCATAATGGCCATAATAGTCAGCAGCAAAACGACTACACTGACCACAGTGAATAAATAAACTATAAGACATGAACACGCCATAAATAATCATTAAAAAAAAAATCATACACTATAAGGCGTTTATGAAAAAATTAAAATACAAAAAAAATTGAATGATGGTTTTATTGTTGTTTAGGTTTTGTTCTGTGAATTTAAGGTATATTCATTTTCACCACCATAAAATCATTTTAAAAATGACGATTTATAGATTCATGTTAAGTGCAAGATCGGCTTTAAAACATTAAAATTAAAATGGCAAAGGAGCACAAACAGTGCAAAACATGAAGAATACTTTAACAACTACATTTTAAAAATAATAAATCATCTACCTTTTTAACTTATGCCACCTTCAGAGTTTATTATTTAGGCCCAGTAAACTGGTGCAATAGTAAAGAGGATAAGAGACTTTATTGATAATATGGTCAGACTTGTGACTCTTTATTCCCTTATATTTTTTAACGGCAGTGAATAAAAAAAAATCCTTTTGGTAAAATGAGCTTGTCACGCTACTAAGCAGCGCATCAAACTGCACAAAATAAAGGAAAGACGAGTGAGATGTTTATACTGTATAAGTGAGTAAACGATGGAATTTAACTTTTGCCCTTGTTGAGCACTTACTTCACATTTTCCCTCTCAGAATGACTATTGGAGAAAAGACGGCGTAATTAGACGCTAAGCAGCACAACACACACACATACACACACACCTGCATCACCTGCAGCTAGCAAGCACAGCTGTCCGCTCCATACACACTGCGATCTGCTGACATTATTCTGTAGGCCAAACAGCTACTCACACGGCTGCTTAATTAAGCTCCTATGACTGCTGAGTGCCAGTGGGATTTGTAGAATAGACCTTAATACCCAGCGGAGATGGGGAGAGAGATCGAGAGAGAGAGAGAGAGAACAGGGCTTTTTTTAACCTCTCTGCAAATACCCTTCACTCCCGATGCCCTGTAATCTTGCATAGTTGGTATAATGTTAGAAACCATTACTAAGGTGTGGTTCAGCTTTGACACAGTTTGTGCACTAATTTATGCTTCCAACGACCGTGTGTGTGTGTGTGTATGTATGTGTGTGTGTGTGTGTGCTTCTTTAAAGTCTAGAAATAGACCTTAGTCTGTGGAGAATCAGTGAAAAGGTTAGGAAGTGTAGGCAGCTACAAGAGCACAAGCTGAACTTCGCTGATCTTTCTGAAGTAAAGCAAGCAAAAGTATGTTAGAGTAGGTGTACACTTGCTCTGAGAGTGAAGCTCTCGAAAGTATACAACTGAATTTTATTTTTATAGCATCTTGCAGACTCGATCGGTGCCTTAACATACAGTGAGAGAGCCAAGGGCAACACTGGTAAGGAGAAAGAAACCTCGAGAGGAGCCAAGACATAATAGAGGAAACCCGTCCTCCTCTGGGCATTATATACGATAGTCCAGAAAAGTAATATTTGGACTAGATCACTTTTCCAAATATATAATACTGTATAAACGTCTTATTCTGCAATCCATGGCATTCAGAACTAAACACATTCTAGTGCTTCAGCTCAGAAAAACATGGATGCCCAGATGCCCATATTTCTATGGCTAGTCTATGAATTTGATCAATATATGAAGAAGATCTATATTAATGACATCTTGTTCATCTTTCCTCATAAAAATTCTTCACAATTGTTAGATAAAAGAATCTCAGATTATGTCCTTCAGCCCTCGGTCAGCCTTTTCAGCCTTTTAGTTCTTTTACTCTTAGTTCTATGCTATGAGCAAGAAAGTCTCTGTGGATTTACCACAGAGAGTTCAGGCCTGGGGATTTTAAATGAACACACTGACGCATTGCTGTTCACAGAGACATCCAGTTTATTTAGTCTAGAACAGGAGTATTTATACACATTGATAACAGCATTGCATAGTAGGCAGGTTCCTGCTTGTACAGGTGCTACACAGCACACTACAAAAATAAGTCTTTCAAGATATAGAAAATATATGTGTCAGCTATAATAAAGGATGGCTGTTGATCAAATTATTCAAAGAGGTAGTAATTAAATGAATACATTCATCACAGGTATTTGATAGCACAGAGACACACAAATAGAAACTATTACCCAGTATTCCCCGTATCTAAGGTGTCTTAACAGCAGTCCATTATATGAGAGTTCAAGAGAATATAAGAGAATTCCCTTCAACAATGCTCTTGACATGTTACTTAAACTGTGCTGAAATCAACAGAATTACATAACAAATCTAAAGTTACAATGCTGCTTTAACATCTTCTCACAACACAAACGTTGCATATCAAATATGCATATGCAAATGGAAATAGGTTAACCGTTGATGATGTGCACGCTGCCGTATTGTTGTGATATCAGGTTGTCTGAATTCCTATCTGGGAATTCGGACTTAAAAAATTGTTCCATTGCCCTTTTCCAGGTTGGGTTTTCCCATGTTCCAATTACAATGCTGCAATCCATTAGACAATCAAATTATTATTATTATTATTTTTTTAAGTATACATTTTATCTAATGTACTATTTGGATGGGATCAGTTTACAGGAGGACATCTGTAGTGATTATGATTGATTCACACGGGATAAGTGATCACTTTTTAAATCACAGTGATTGTTGTGTCTTTAAGATGCATGCATGCTCATCACATTAAAAAAATTATATGTGTACTAAACAGAGATGGAAACTCAAGTCTGCGACTTGGATTCGAGTCGCACTTACGTCGCAAAAGAAAAGACTCGTGACTTGACTTGGACTCGTGAACAACTGACTCGAGACTTGACTTGGACTTGAAGACAGATACTTGTGAAAAACACAAGTCATTTTTGATTGGCATTCCCGATTATCTACTCTCTTTACTACTCCACATGACCACATCAAACGTCACATTTTTCTATTAATTCCTTATCACCTTATTCCTTATTACCGTGCTGTCCATTTTCAAGAAGTACAAATGAAGACCACAATGAAAAAACGATAAGAGTCACAAAACTGTATTTTTGGAGTTGTGCATCCACGGCTGTTGATTGAGCATTGAAGAATGATCTCATAAATGTAATCGGATGGAAGAAAGATCAGGGTCACAGAATTTTCCATTTAAAATAAAGCCATGCTATGGAAAAATGATCAGCGTCCAGTCACATGACCGAAATCAGCCAATAGGCTTTGAGTAATGGCGGAAGCCTAGCTGAGTGAATTTCATTGTTAACTTACTGTCAAATTTCATTAGCGATTGCTCTAATATTAAAACAATATAATAATAATAATAATAATAATAATAAATAATAATAATAATAATAATAATAATAATAATAATAATAATTAATTAATTAATTTTAATGGTAATGTTAATAAATATTTCTAATTAATAATTAATCATTAGTAATATTCAAGTTGAGATTGATGTATAATGTATATTCTGTGAGTTTTCAGTATTTAAGTGATGTTGATGATGCTCAGTTGAATTAATTAGTATAAGTTCATCACTGTATTACTGTGAATACCCACAAATATCAGAGTCCGCACAAGCATTTTTTCATGCTTCAATTAATACAATCTAAACAATAATGGCTGATAACTTTTGGTGTCTTCATAAAGACTATGAATGGGTCTAGTGAACATATCATCAAGATTTTCACTGTTCTCAACTATTATGACAGAAGAATGTTCTGAACTTTTAAATTCAAATTCTAGAATTCTAGCACAATGTGACAATGATCGTTTTATCATTGGTGCCTTCAAATATTTCCATGTTCTTTTCATGTTTCTTCCCCCCAAGTATTAGCTACTATATTCATATAATATCCAAGTTTACCAAGTTAAATTGCATCTAACACGGGGGGTTTTGTTACCGCCAGCGCTCACTGGAAGACTACCTTACCCATCATTGCTTGAGAATGAACGCAAACTATGGCAACTCAAATAGCTCAAAATACTTGTACACAGCACGGGTTTCTCTCGTCTCTGCATTCCAAATGATATAAATCACCCTCCGAAGGGTGGGTGTAAATTTGCTTAAAACTGAATTTCCAATGAAAAACTTACTTAAAATTGAATAAAATGTAATAGTTTGAAAGTAATAGTTTTTTGATTGTGTGTAAAAATTAAATGAATGTTTTAAGTAAAATCTTGTGTACTTTATTAGACAATTTTGAATAAATGAACAAGACATTCTGTAGAAGTAATCAGTTTTAATATTTCAAAACTGATTTAGCCTTTTACACTGTTAATTACAATAACTAGCTGAAAGAACTATTGCTAAAAATACAACAGAGACTTTAGACTTGGCTTGGAATCCACATCTAAGACTTGAGACTTGACTTGGACTCCACCTCTAAGACTTAAGACTTGACTTGGACTCCACCTCTAAGACTTGAGACTTGACTTGGACTCCACCTCTAAGACTTGAGACTTGACTTGGACTCCACATCTAAGACTTGAGACTTGACTTGGACTCCACCTCTAAGACTTGAGACTTGACTTGGACTCCACCTCTAAGACTTGAGACTTGACTTGGACTCCACCTCTAAGACTTGAGACTTGGCTTGGACTCCACCTCTAAGACTTGAGACTTGGCTTGGACTCCACCTCTAAGACTTGAGACTTGGCTTGGACTCCATCTCTAAGACTTGAGACTTGGCTTAGACTCCACCGTAGAGACTTCAGACATGTCTTGGACTCCACCTCAAAGACTTGAGACTTGACTTAGACTCCACCTGTATACATTTGTGTGCGTCAGCCTTTGGGGCAACATATGGATGTGATGGTCAGATAAGCATATACTTTTGGCCATAAAAGGTGAAATATGCCATAATCTTTCCAGACGTGTGAACGTGTAGTCTGTATAAACGAATTATGTGACAGATTCGTACTACAAATTACATAAGCTACCTCCACATGTACATTTATTCATTTACATGTATTCATTTAGTAGACTCTTTTATCCAAAGCGACTTACACATGAGGAAATAAAAGCAAAGCGAAGCGGATCAAGCGGTGAACAATACAAGTAGTGCTACCATGCAGGATTTATAATTGAGTTCTAGAAAAGCAATGTACGCGGAGTAGAGGTGTTACAGCCAGAGTATGTGTTTTTTTGTTGTTGTTTTTTTTAAAGGATAATGTGGGGTTGGTGTTTTAGGGGTTAGTTAGATGTTCACGGAAGAGGTGGGTCTTTAGCTATTTTTTGAGGAGAGTGACAGGTTCTGCGGTTTTGGAATGATGTTGGAAGTTCCACCACTGAGAACAGTTAGTGTGAAGGTTGACATGTAAGACTAATCCCATCTAAACAGGGCTTTGGATGTTTATTTTCATGTTTTCTGCATTACTGTATTACAATTTCATTGATTCAGTCCACATCAGCTTCATGAGGCACACAACCTCATATGTTGGTGTTGGATAAAAATGCAAACAGTGAGCACCAGAAGGAAGGTGCATTGTTCTACCAAGTCATTTTAAACCCAGTGTAAATTTTCATAAGTCTAAGTGAGGAGAGTCACCATTATGAGGATGGGTAGAGACAGCATCGATATCTCTGTCCACCAATCCTCCATGTCTATTGGTCCACCTCCTCCACCACTTCAACTGCGAGCTCTTTAGAGTAGCTTTAAACAAGAAGCGTGTATGTATGTGTGTGTGAATCGTGAACACTGACATAAAGCCTCTTTACTGCCTACTGAGGATTTCTCTATTCTTGGTGATGTAGCTTCCTGTCCCCAATCCAGCTCTGTGAAGAGACAGGAGCACTTAATACTACAGACTGTCTGCTTGTCTCTGTTTCTACCCCAGGTCTAACTTCACCATCTGCCCTGTTCCTCAGTATCTCTCCATCCATCTTTCCATCTACACCTCACCTGTTACTGCATGTCTCCAGCTACACTCTAGTGTCTTCCTCCACATCTTCCTTCTGTTCTTCTCTATTTTGCAGGCTCTGATTCTTTCCATTACTACCTCTCCCTCTATTTCTATCCTCCTGCTTCTCTCTATTTCTCTCCATCTGTACCTCTGCATCTCTTCATCTACACTTCTTCTATTGTCTTCCTCCACACCTCTCCTTCTGCTATCTCTCTCTCTTGTCCTCAGTCTTACTTTCTCTCCATCCCGGCACTTAATTTTTCCTTCCACATTTCTCCATCTCCTCTTCTGCAATTTCTCTCTTCTATTCAGTCTTACTTTCTCTCAATTCCCACACTTAATTTTTCCTTCCACCCTTCTGCATCTCTTCTTCTGCAATCTCTCTCTTATTCTCACTGTGTAACATTCTCTCAATTCCCACACCGCTCCTCTTTCTCTTCTCTCCTTCTGTCTTTCTCCATCTCTTTGCAGCTTTTCCATTTTATAGTTTCTCTTCTTTCATATGTCTCCATAATATTTCCATCACTACCTCTCCCTCTATTTCAGTAGTATTTCTCCCTCCTCCTTCACACCTCTCAGATTTTCTCCCTTGCTCTCTGCCCCACCCTTCTACACCTCTCCTTTTTCACCACTCTATCATTCTTTCCTTTAGACCCTTCTCCCTCTCTCCTTCTACTTCTTTCCATCTATCCTTTTGCTTCTCCCCATCTCCTTCTGCTTTTCTCAGCAGCTCTATCCTTAAGATTCTGTACATCTCTCTTCCTTTCTCTATTTGTTTCTGTACCACCTCTTTCTCTCCCCTTCTCCTTCAATCCATCTCTTCTGCTTCTCTCTCGCTCTCCTTTTGTTCCTCTAAAATCTTTTATCTCTCCTATTGCTTTTCTCCCTCTCTCAATTTGTTTGTTTACCTCTCTCCTTTTGATACTCTCCACCTCTCCTTTTGATTATTTCCATTTCCCTCTCTATTCTCCTTTATTTCTCTCCATTTCTCTCTGTTTGCTTCTCTCCACCACTCCTTATAATTTTTACTATCTCTCTCTCCCTCTCTTATTTTGCTTTTCTCCCTCCATCTCTCTCTCAGTACATATCTTTTTCTCTCCATCTCTGTCACTTTCAGCTTCCATTGCTCTCTGTCTCTCTCTTCCTTTTCATCTGTCCTTCTGGCTCTTTCTCTCACTGTCTGATTGCATAACTGTTGTGTTTGTGTGTCTGTGTTGCTGCTCTCACACTCCTACATTACGACTCTGTGTGTTCAGTCTCCCTACCACACCGCTCTAATGCATTGCCTCTCTCAGGAGTGCGTTCCTGGAAACGTGCGTTCACTAGTCCACTCTCTTCTCTTCTCCCCCTGCATGTCCCTCCGGTCAGGCCACGGCTGCTATATTCATTCAACCTGTTATGCTGGGGACACGCTGCTGTTTCGGAGCATCTGCAGGACAGAATGTTTCACTACGCTGCCGTGTGGAAGCAGCACGTTCTGCTCCCTGTCACACCCATCTCCAGCATGGAACATGGCATGTAAAATTAATGGGCCAAAAAAGCAAGATCAGATGTTATAATGATGAGAGGATGTTACTCCTGCTTTGAAGTTCTCGTGACATCCCGTCACTCCGGCGACTATGTTGCTTTGAAGTCGAGTCTTGAGTCGCTATTTTCCATAGTCAAATCTACAGGCTAAGATCTGCTGGTTAAGTAAGAGGTTAGGAAAGAAAGAGCGTGTGTGGAGTTTAATCATGTTGAGATGTCGCTGCACAGGCGGAGGTCTGACGGAGTGAAGACGCTGAAGAGAATCTGATTCGGCTGATTTATAGAAACTTGGGGACGTGTTCAATAAAAAAAACAAACTCAAGTCACAGAAGAAGCTCTAGTACTCAAGTAGCTCCTAAAGTATCCATTTATTTTCTGTACTGCTTATCTTACCCAGGGTCGCAGAGAGCTTGGAGCCTATCCCAAGGGACTCAGGGGGATACCCTGGACAGGGAGTCACTCCATCACAGGACACAATCGCGCAAACACTCACACACCAATTCATACACTACGGACAATTTAGATATGCCAATCAGCCTACAGTGCATGTCTTTGGACTGAGGGTGGAAACTGGAGTACCCGGAGTAAACCCCCAAAGCACAGAGAGAACATGCTAACACTTGGCACACAGCCCAAGGGTGGGAATCAAACCCCTACACTGGAGGTGTGAGGCAAACATGCATATATTAATGAGCTAATCCACCAGGGTGAGCACGATTCTCAAAAACATTTCTACTATGAATCATGATATATATTGTTCCAGACAAACTGCCAGCACTACTGTAGTGTGACAATAAAAACTGTTATAATTTATAGTAAATTTTCTTTTGACGTTTTATATTTAACAAATTCATTTTAACACAACATATTAACTTCACATCAGCTGCTTCCTGTCAGTTTGTAATTAAAAAAAAATACATATATATATATACATGTGTGTGTGCAGGTATATAATGAAAAATATGATATCACAGAAAAGTGTGTCATAATTTATCGCAGTATTGATATCATGTCATCATATCGCCTACTACCCAGTCCAAAATTATCTAGGTTGCCGAGAACTGACCAGCCTAAAAAATGATAGTTAACATAATAGTCTAAGACATTTTGAGCTAGTTACTGTGCTAGTTAAGTGCATTAATGCTAATAAGGGAAGCAAATGAGTATATTATTATGTAGCTTATCACATTCGCATCCTCTATAAAAAAAAGAAAAGAAAAAAAAAGCAGCAAGTCCTATTATAAAACTGTATAGGCCTAGATTATATTATTTCATTTAATTAGGCTTTGTAGATATTCCTAGACTAGCTAACTAAGTGAATCATGGTTTTTTCACTATAGTTATATATTTGTATCCTGGACATCAAGTGTTTAACTATATCATTCACAAAGGACTGTGAACACATCAGGTAAAGACAATTACGCCTTTTTAAAAACACAGAGGGCCACCAAGGACAAGACTGCCATGTTTATAAAATTGCCCTGTATGTTCTCCTGATACACTACCATGTAGATAACAGTCACTGCTGCCGTGAGTAATTCCACAGAGTCAGGCAATATCTACCCACAGGCAGCCGTGTAGACGTGCTCTCTAACCGTGTGCTTAGTGAACGCCGTGTTTAAATAGAGAGATAAAACAATGAGAGGAGAAAGAGAGAGAAAGTGAAAGAGAGAGAGACAGACAGGGGACAAGCTACCTCCCAAAACAACAACACTAGAACAACACTGTCTTCGTGACGAACAATACAAATAAGGCTGGCCAGTCATGTGCAAAGTCCAAATCCCCCACCGGAGCGGCTATGGAGCTTACACTCGGCATGTAAATAAAAACCTGAGGCGAGGCGAGGAATGGGAGAGATTTATCGACACTGAAAACGTGGCATCGCCCATCAGAATCAATGCAATATCTGAGCCAGCATTAATGCCCTGGCATGTTGTACAAGCTAATATCCCTTGTATAGAGATATATAGCTGAGATGAGAACATCAGGGTTATGGGCCATCTTGCTCAAGGACCCAACAATAGTGCTTGGATTTGATCTCACATCCTTCTGATCATTAGCCCAGAGCCTTAAACACTGAAGGCAGATGATTAACAAGTTATAGGAAAGGTCATATTTACACTATATGGCCAAAATTTGTGCACACCAAACCATCAGGCTCATATGTGCTTGTTGAACATATCCTTTTAGATTTATTCCCCCTTGGCTATTATAATGAGCTCCAATCTTCTGGGAAGGCTCTGCACTAGATTTTAGAGTGTGGCTGTGGGGATTTGTGATCATCCAGCTACAGGATGGGAGACCTCCTGGGGAAAACTAAGGTTGCTGCAGGAAGTTGTATTAGTGAGGCCAGCAGGGGTCTGTGTGGGAAATAATGCCCCAGTATAGTGATGGGAATACTGTAAAAACAACACTGTCTTTTGGACGAGAAGTGAAACTGAGGTCCTGACTCTCTGTGGTCATTAAAAATCCCAGGACACTTAGTATAAAGAGTAGGGATATAACCCCAGTGTCCTGCTGAAATTCCCCCATTGGCCCTTCTCTATCATGGCCTTCTAAAATTCCCCATCTCTGAATTGGCTAAATCACTTTCTCCTCTCAACTAATAGCTGGTGTGTGCGGTGAGCGTTCTGGCGCACTATCTTTGCCTTTGCCTTGCACCCCCACATACTATGTAAAGCGCTTTGAGTGTATATAAAAAAAGCGCTAAATAAATGTGACTGTAACTAACTAAATGTCACAAGAGCATTAGTCAGGTTGAGATCAGGCACTGATGTTGTGATGTCGAGGAAGCTTCAGTTCCAATTCAACACAGAGGTGTTCAGTAGGGTTGAGGTCAAGGCTCTGTGAAGGACTCTCAAGTTCTTCCACCTTCTTCCAACCTTAACACACCATGTCTCATGTCTCACCATGAGCTCGCTTTGTGTAAAGGGGCATTGTCATGCTGGAACAGGTTTGTGTCTCTCAGTTCCAGAGAAGGTCAATTGTAATGCTACAGCACATAAAGACATTCTATACAATTGTGTGCTTCCAACTTTGTGGGAACAGTATGGGGAAAGCAGGTGGTAGAGCGGGTTGTCCACTAATCGTAGGGTTGACGGTTCGATTCCCGGCCTGGGTGACTCCACATGCCGAAGTGTCCTTGGGCAAGACACTGAACCCCAAGTTGCTCCCGATGGCAAGCTAGCACCTTGCATGGCAGCTCTGCTACCATTTGTGTGTGTGTGAATGAGATACAGTGTAAAGCGCTTTGGATAAAAGCGCTATATAAGTGCACATTTATCATTTACCAAGGAGCAAATATGGTGATGGTCAGGGGTGCACATAGGTTTTACCACATAATGTAGTGTGACAGGTGCATTAGTACACTGTAAAAACTCCAAGTTCTATTTTGTTGGACAAATTGTCTTTTTGAAGTTAACTGAACTATTTACTCTAGAAAATGTTGAGATAATGCCAACAATTGGATAAAGTCCATTTCTAAGTGTGATCAACTTGAAATATAAAGCAGAGACACACCATGTGATGACTTCAATAAGTTTTCTACTTATTATGGACTGTTTAATATAGTAATATTAGTCATGTTGTAGTGATATTTGTTCACAATATATACTTCCTTAAAATTGTGTAGGTTAGTTGTGGACTTTGCTTCGAGTTTGGGAAAATCAACACATTCAGGCCCCTTGAAGTAAGATTATGCAAAGTAATAAACTGCACGCTATTGTTTTTGTTCAAGAGATGAGCATATAGTTGATCTATCTGGTCATTCTTAGCTTAGGTGTATGAATAAGTTAATTAGTCTACAAGACGCAAACCTCCTGCATAGTTAGAATTTAGCACGTTTTTGCATGTATTTGTAATTAAAATATGATATCAGTATGGAAGCCTGTTTCCACCATGGAGAAATAAATATATAAAAGATAATTGCAACTTTACATCTCAGAATTGTGACTTTATTTACCACAATTATATCTCACAATTCTGACTTCTTCTCCCGCTGTTATGAGTTCATATTGCACAATTTAGCCTTTTCCCCCCCATGCAATTGCAAGTTTACATCACACAATTGTGGCTTTTATTTGTTGCAGTTTAGACATCCACTTGATGCAGTACCTGAAATGTACTTAATAACTTAATGAGTGCATGCAGGCATGTGGTTTTCCTTGTCTTGATTAGCTGATGAGTGTTGTTCTTGTATAAACTATTTATAGAGAATGATTGATGCTTTGTCGGTGCATTCTTTCAAACTAACTATGCATTCTCTTCGGAAGTTCGTATTCACAAGTTGGGAAGTCGTAATTATGACATCAGGTGCAGTCAAGTCACTTTGGTTGGAGCAAGATGGCAGTGTACCTTCTCTTAAAGTGCACCTATTATGGTTTCTCAGATATTACCTTTCATGTATTGGGTTCTTTTCTGTTTTGGACAAACAGTTGCGTAAAGTTTGAGTCTGAAGTTTATATTTGCAACACTCAGTTTGTGGATTTAATTTTTTTTTTTTTAAATGGTACTGAAAGCTTGCCCCGACCCCATCCAATCAATCAATTAATCGAAAAAATAATTGCCAACTTATTGATTATGAAAATAATCCTTAGTTGGGAATTGGTACATTCTATTTATTTATTTATTTATTTATTTATTTACATTGTCAAACATAGTTTCAATATATCTGTTGCCTTGAACATGTATTTATTTTGCACATGTATTTATGTAATTAATGTTTTTACTGCAGGAAATTCAGTGCAAGTTCTGCAAATTTGCACATCCTACTCCAGTGGTCCTTTTGAAACATTATAGACTGTGACACTACAAAAGGAGGAGCAGCCAATTTCCCTGCCTCTACACAGATTGCATTTGCTCCTTCAAAACCACTGGTGCATTAAAACCTCACCTTACCAGATCACACAAACGTACAATACCACATGACAGTCACTTTACATTTTGTTGTGAGCTGTGTGACTTCAAGGACATTTGTAAAACATCTGTTTACTTTAACCATATTCTGAGCCATTTAAGAAACCATGAAACTCTGAGTTGCCCTTTTGCTGACTGTAATTTCAAACAAATCTGATTTCATCTTTTATCTGTCACAGAAGTCGAAAGCATAGCAGCTTTTCTATTAAAGAATTCAGAGCAATGGTTGTTAATCAAAATGCAGAACCAGAAGACACTGTCCAGTCAGTACTTCGTGATAGCCTTTCCCTTGAGACAGACACATGCCCTGTTGAAGGGCAAACCAGTTCTGTAAATTTTCATGAGGAAGCAACAGTCTCTGGGTTAGAATCAATCAACTGTCAAACACTTGAATGTAAATGGGCCTCATTGTTTATATGCATGCGAACTGTTTAGCATATTTCAAAAAGTGCAATGCAACAAATAATAAGTCATGAAGTGAGTGATACAGTGCCTTGCAAAAGTATTCGGCCCCCTTGAACTTTTCAGCCTTTTGCCACATTTCAGGCTTCAAACATAAAGATATATAATTTGTATTTTTTGTGAAGAATTACCACCAAGTGGGACACAATTGTGAAGTGGAACGAAATCTATTGGATATTTTACACTTTTTTAGCAAATAAAAAACTGAAAAGTGGTGCGTGCAAAATTATTCGGCCCCCTTTACTTTCAGTGCAGCGAACTCACTCCAGAAGTTCAGCGAGATCTCTGAATGATCCAATGTTGTCCTAAATGACTGATGGTGATAAATAGAATCCACCTGTGTGTAATCAAGTCTCTGTATAAATGCACCTGCTCTGTGATAGTCTCAGGGTTCTGTTGAAAGCGCAGAGAGCATCATGAAGACCAAGGAACACACCAGGCAGGTCCGTAATACTGTTGTGGAGAAGTTTAAAGCCGGGTTTGGAACAAAAAAAAAGATTTCCCAAGCTTTAAACATCCCAAGGAGCACTGTGTGAGCGATCATTTTGAAATGGAAGGAGCATCAGACCACTGCAAATCTACCAAGACCTGGCCGTCCCTCTAAACTTTCAGCTCAGACAAGGAGAAGACTGATCAGAGATGCAGCCAAGAGGCCCATGATCACTCTGGATGAACTGCAGAGAACTACAGCTGAGGTGGGAGAGTCTGTCCATAGGACAACAATCAGTCGTACACTGCACAAATCTGGCCTTTATGGAAGAGTGGCAAGAAGAAAGCCATTTCTCAAAGATATCCATAAAAAGTCTCGTCTAAAGTTTGCCACAAGCCACCTGGGAGAGACACCCAAACATGTGGAAGAAGGTGCTCTGGTCAGATGAAACCAAAATCGAACTTCTCGCCCCACAATGCAAAACGATATGTTTGGGAAAAGCAACACAGCTCATCACCCTCAACACAGCATCCCCACTGTCAAACATGGTGGTGGCAGCATTATGGGCGGCCTGCTTTTCTTCAGCAGGGACAGGAAAGATGGTTAAAATTGAGGGGAAGATGGATGCAGCCAAATACAGGACCATTCTGGATGAAAACGTGTTGGAGTCTGCAAAAGACCTGAAACTGGGACGGAGATTTATCTTCCAACAAGACAATGATCCCAAACATACAGCAAAATCTACAAAGGAATGGTTCACTAATAAACGTATCCAGGTGTTAGAATGGCCAAGACCTGAATCCAATCGAGAATCTGTGGAAAGAGCTGAAAACTGCTGTTCACAAACGCCTCCATCCAACCTCACTGAGCTCGAGCTGTTTTGCAAGGAAGAATGGGCAAGAATTTCAGTCTCCGATGTGCAAAACTGATAGAGACATACCCCAAGCGACTTGCAGCTGTAATCGCAGCAAAAGGTGGCTCTACAAAGTATTAACGGCAAGGGGGGCCGAATAATTTTGCACGCCCCACTTTTAATTTTTTTATTAGTTAAAAAAGTTTTAAAAATCCAATAGATTTCGTTCCACTTCACAATTGTGTCCCACTTGTTGGTGATTCTTCACAAAAAATACAAATTTTATATCTTTATGTTTGAAGCCTGAAATGTGGCAAAAGGTTGAAAAGTTCAAGGGGGCCGAATACTTTCGCAAGGCAGTGTATTGTTTCATTCTCTCAGTGTGGTGTCAATCAGTCAAAAACATTCTAAGAAAGTTTGAAGGGCTCACTGATGATTCAGTTGCTAATGAGATATCAGATGCAGTTTTCAATTTAAATCCTCTGCTTTCAAGCACTTCAGAGAGGAGCAGTCTTTCAAGTGACTACAGAAGAAATGCATACTTTAAAGAGTATTTTACTGTCATCGATCCAGTCGAATATCTTTACGATCTAGGACACAGGAACACTTTTGTATATGTTTCAGTATCTCAGTCTTGAGGTTTTCCTGAACAGAGATGATGTGTTCAAACAGATTGTCTTTGAGGAGGAAGCTTTTGCTGGGCAACACAGTATTTTTCGTGATGAAGAGAACTTTAAAACAAATAGACTTTTAACAAATCAAAACAGCATTTCTTTGGGTGTTTATGTCGACAGCTTTGAAATTAGCAACCTATTGGGAACTTTCACAAAATTACTGCTGTGTACTGGGTAATACGTAACTTGCCAGCCCAGTTCCACTCAAGTCTTTCCACAATTCAGCTCGCTGTTTTAGGCAAAATTGATGACGTGAAAAAATTTGCCTATGACAAATTTCTTGATCCGTTCATAAATCATTTAAGGACTTTTGAACAGGATGGTATATATCAAAGTGCTTGATAATCACTTGAAAGGAACAGTATTTTGTGTATAAGGACTCTGATCAAGTGAAGAAGCCAGACAATTGACAAAACCAGCTTTAAGATGTGAAGCATAGGTGGCAATGGGCATGAAAATTGGGCATTGCTACATGTTTCGGCGATTTGTTCTATGCCGGTGGAAACGGGGGAACCAGAGTTGGATTAACGCACTCTCTCACATACCGTTGATAAAAAGTCCTTTTTTTTTTTTTACACAAACAAATGATGAATGAAAACTTGTTGAAATATAACCTTTCTATTGAACTTAATGTAAAACTACTTGTTATGAATTGCCGTGCTGGAGCGTGGTCAAAAAAGGTGTGCTTCCCAGCTCTCCATTTCTGTCGACCTGTGTCAGAAGATTAACCCACGTCAAATACACCTCCCACACCACACATGACCCATGACCCAAAAGCAAATGCACCACCAAACCTCACAAAACAGAACACAATCCCAAACAAACAGATCAAAACACACCCAAATTCCTACTCCACAATAAAAATGGCAAAATGGCAGTAAAACTACATCTCTTGTCACTTACAGCTGGGGACTGTGTGCTTGTATATGAGGCTCCTTGGCTGATTTTGATGGATTTAAGAAACATTGTTGAGTTGGTTGTATCACCAAAGTTGTCTGAAGTGTCTTTATGGGGTTTTTTTTATACATAAAGGTACAGAATCACTTAATCACACTTATACCCAAACACTACATTGAGCAATATTCCTATTTAATCTGCTGTTTTGGACTGTTACTAGACTGGACCATGAGATTTGAGGCCAAGCACAGCTCTTTTTAAAATGGTGTGTACAATGTTCACAATTTCAAGAACATTCTTGTTACCTTGGCCACAAAACACCAGCTCACAATGGCCTTCTATTTAGATGGGCCAAAGCTTTTCACATCACCTTTACAGATTCAGAAACTGAGCTGTGAAAGCCAGTACTTTGGTTGCAACAGTTAAAAATTAATTACAGAGAACATATCCGCATAGAGAGATTGTATCTCTAGCTTCAAATGTACAATTTCAAGGGACCCACTACAAAGAGGGTATGGTTTTATCATCTGGTGAGTTCAGTGATTTGCCAGAGTTCCACAGAATTAGGCATTCTTGTGGACCCCAGCAAAGTGTGTTTCCTATGCCGGAAGCTCTCCTCTTGGTATACTGGACACCAATACTATACTACCCTTTGACACCATTCAATGTTGGAGGAAAAATTCTGATTACATTGAAGAGGTTTCTGCTTCATTAAATATGACTTTTAAACCATTTTTCCAACGCACGGTACATCTCGGCTTGACTCAACTAGGCTTGTTTAACTTTCCTGGGTTTGATTTTCCACTGCAGTTTTATTCCATCTCAACATGGGTACCATTTTCTACTCGCCTTCACACAGAAATAATGTTGTATTATGGAAGCCCTGTACAAATACATGGGCAGGCCGTATTACAAATGCCTTTCCTGTTCGCTGAACATGGACTCTATTAAGGATGAAAAATAACAGCGTTCAGCAACCTACCTAGTGCTCTATATGACTCAGATTAGATTCAGCCATGACAGGAGTGACTTCGATAAACTCTTGTATGGAAATCGGTAACAAGCAAGATGTAAAAATCTAAGACAGAAACCTTTGTTGTCATTTTATCTCTAATGAGAAAAATTATATATAATTTTCAATTAATAGAATATTACCATAGGCAAAGTATGTATTAAATGACACATTTATTCAGGGAGAATACAGAACCACTTGTTAATAAGAATTCCATACTTCCTCATTGCATGGCTCACATTTAGTATCAGCTCGGCTCGCTTGGAACCTCGACCAAGGTGGGACTAAAAAAAGTACCAGGTACCAGGTACTATCCACAGTGGAAAACCTCCAAAAAGCAAAAAGAGTAGCGTCGAGCCATACTGTGCATCGGAAAACTATCATTACTGTACATTATTTGCATCCAATTATATGCTTGAATTAGTTATGGACTGTCACCCTGTCCAGGGTGTACCCTGCCTTGTGCCAGATGCTCCCTGGGATAGGCTCCAGGTTCCCCGTGACCCTGAAAAGAAGTAAGCAGTAGAAGATGGATGGATAGATCACTTGTTTCTTCAAAATGTGGTATAATCAGCATTTACACATAGTCAGTCATGAAAATATTGTAATTGTGGTGTTGCCCGCAAGACTGTTGTACACACCTCTTTTTGGTCTCTTTTTTTCTCTCTAAGTTCCTAGAAACTGTTGCTGAGAGTTATACTGGCCCCTGATAATATTAGAAAGGTGCATATTTCCACAAACCTTGAATCTGTGGACCAGCTAAACATGCTCAAAGAAAACCTTAAGCTTCAAGGATGAATTTCAGCTTCAATTTGTGGACCTAGAATACCAGAATGAACTCTGCAATTTAAGGGACATCACAGAAATTCCCCCTGAAAAGGCAGTGATAAAAGTTATTTGGAACAGCCGTGTAGAAGAAGAGTTATCCTCCATGTCCTCCCTGGACACAGCCAGGGTTTCATCCCCCAGTTCCTCCTCAGTTGTGCTGAAGCAGTGAGAGAATGCAGAACAGTGGCCTTCCCCATTCCCTATTCCAACATTTTGTTATGATTTAGAGTTAAGTCTTGCCAAACGAAATGATTTTTATGATAAGAGACTTCTCACAGTCCCCAGAGAGATGAGAATGGACATCTTGGACAAAATTGCCCAAGTTGCTTTTTCTTATAAGGCATACTTTACTTCATGGTTTCAAATTTAGAAGTTTTAACAAACATACTGTGCATCCGGAAAGTATTCACAGCGCTTCACTTTTTCCACAACCTTATTTTTCCACAACCTAAGTTGTTACACAACGTGAAATAGTTATTACACAACGTGAAAGAAGTTTGTTTGAAATCTTTGCAAATTTATTAAAAATAAAAAACAAAGAAACCACATGTACATAAGTATTCTTTCTACTTTCCGGATGCACTGTAACTGCATGTTATTAATGTTGGTTGTAGTAGTAGTAATAGCCATTTATTTGTGCATGTTTTTTCAGACCACTGTTATCCCAACACACCAAAAATTTGCAGCACTTTATGGCCTTCCCTTGTTCCTGAGAGAAAAGGCACACAACCTACTGAGAACATGTCTGGTAATATTTTTTATCTTATCTGTCATGTCTATCTCATATCTTATCTCATGTGAGGCTCAACAGTCTATTAGCAAATTCCACATCATCAATGTCTGGAGCATATACACTTACAACACCTGTCTTTGCATTAGAGTACCAGCAACTATAATATATATACTGTTCGCATCAGCAATAACATTAGTGGACGTCTTGCTTTCGAAATAAAGCTCGAGTGGAAGACATTTCAAATGTGTAAAAACCTTAGAGCTCTTTACAGGATTACCCATACCTCTGATGTTCCAACTAATAAATCTTAAAGGTGTACCTGTCCCATATAAATAGCCAATTAGAGCCGAAGAGGGACCTCCCCCCCCCCCCCCAACACACCCAAAGTCTCCATAAAACAAGGGAGACAGTAGTGTTTCCCACCAAGAGTTGGAAAAAGAGTAAGCTAAACAAAATTAACTAAACAAAGAATAATAATAATAATAATAATAATAATAATAATAATTCCAGTAAGAGAAAAGTCCCCTACTGACTTCAAATCTACTGCGCACTTTAACAAATATCATGTCCTTACCTTTTAAGGACTTATAACTAATAATATTACACAGTGTAGCATATAAAAATAAGAAGTAAATAACTAATAAAATGAAATAAACTCTAGCCCAGTCAGAGCGTCAAAACAGAGAAGCACATTAATACAGAAGTAGACGTAAAAGGAGTGAGTCCACAAAATCTAGACGAAGTAATGCACCGACAATATCTTCAATAAGAATCCGAATTCTGTAGAGCTGGAAGGCCTAGTGCAAAAAAAGAATAAAGAATAAATAAAATATATAAATAAGAAGAAAAGAAGAAAAAAAAAACACTACACTATGTAGGTGATACAGTTCATCCCGGTATTAAGAGTTTAACATAGTTTCCTGCTTCCTCGGCTGAAATAAAGTCCTTCTGGACACCGTTATACTGTATGTAATACAAAGCCGAGCTGGGTGAAGTATTCCATAGCGAACGCCCTCAATATTACGAAGTTGACGCCGGACCTCGTTAAATGTGGCCCGGGCCAAGGCTATCTTGGCTGTGTAGTCAGGAAAAACGGAGATGGTCAAATCCCTCACTTTAATCTGCTGGAACTCTCTCGCACGGCGTGAGATATAAACACAGTCACTGTGATAGTGGAATCTACACACAATAGCTTTTGGTCATTCACCAGGCTTGGGCTTGAAGGGTCCGGTGGGACCAGTCCAAAACCGGCTCCTCCTCCAGACCAAACGCCTCCTTTAACAAGGCCGCTACAACAGCAGTTGCACATGTGTCAGGGCTCTCTGGAACTCCGACTATCAGAGTATCCTCTGGAACTCCGAATATCCTACGTTATTACGCCATGACTTCGACTCCAAATACTCACATTTATTCTCTAACTTAATAAAAGGGTTCTTTTTTTTTTTAGGGTTTTAAAGAGTGTGTTTTGTTTTTTTTTTTTTTTATGCCTAAGTTTGTTTATATTAGTTAATAGATATTCTCCAAGATTCTTGAAGATTCTCCGAAGAAGATTCTCCTGGAGCTCCTTTTTAAAAATATCGGCGATGTCCTTCCTCAGTAAAGCCAGCAGCTCAAGCCTGAGCACGGCGAAGTCAGGGCTACCGCTCGGGGATGCTGATACGGCTGCGGATTCATGGGGAGGAGGCGCAGATGCGAATTCATGGAGAGAAGGAGACGCTCTCTAGGCCTCAGTCGTGTCTGAATGCTACCACAGGTTTTCGAGTTCTTTCCAAACATTTTAACAAACCACAAAGTTAAAAGTACAAATAAGGAAATGAAGTAGAATAAGTCAAAATATTATATGACCAAAAAAGTGCTAATTAATTACAATTTTAATCGAAATCAACAGGAGACTCAAACTTCGCGTCTTACTCCATCAAACACAGAATTCGAACCCCCGGCTCCTGAACATTTTAATTGGCGCCTAAATATTTTGGGTTTAGGAGCCAATGGCTCCTAGATCTTTTTTTTTTTGCCTGGAGCCCTGTTCTGGCAGTGTTCCTGAGGATTCTTAGCCCATTCCTCATGAGCAATGGCCTCCAGTTCAGTAATATTCTTGGGTTTGCGCACTGCAACTGCCTTCTTAAAATTCCACCAGAGATTTCTATGGGGTTCAAGTCAGGTAACTTTGATGGCCCTCTAGAATCTTCCAGGACTTCTTCTGCAACCACGTCTTGGTGGAATTTGAGGTATGGTTGGGATCATAGTCCTGTTAGAAGGTCCAATGACGCCCAAGCTTCAGCTTCCTCACAGACGGCATGACGGTTTCTCCTAGGATTTCCTGATACTTCAATGAATCTTGCCTTCCACACGCTGCAGGTTTCCAGTGCCAGAGGATGCAAATCAGCCTCCACCAAGCCACCATCATGCTTGACTGTGGACAGAGTGTTTTTTCTTCATTCTTCTTCCTCCAGACATACCGCTGATCCATTGTGCCAAAAAGTTCCATGTTTTGATTCATAGTTCCACAGAACAGAATCCAAAAACTCCTGTGGCTTATTTATATGATTTTGAGCTGACTTTTCTTGTGCTTTTGGACAATTAGTGGTGTACGTCTTGGACTTCTGGCATGGAAACCTTCTGCGTTTAGTATGCGCCTTACTGTGCCCACTGAAACCTCAGTGCCTGTTGCCACCAAGTCTTGCTGCAGGTCTTTTACAGTCACTTGAGGGTTTTTCACAACCTGCCTTCTCAGAAATCTGGTCAGGGAGCTCAATGCAGATGATGCGCTCAGCTGATAGCACCACCCTCTGTAGAGCCTGACTATCCTTCTTGGTGCTCTTCCCAACCATACTATGATGCTTCTAGTTAGGATGCCCTCGATTGTTCAGGTGTTAAAGTTCCTTAGCAGCTAAGAGGGCAGTTTAAAGTCTTTTAAGCGTCTAAGGTGGTAAAGATCCTGATGGGCCTTAATGTTAAGGAGGTGGTAGCTCCTCTCCTGCTTCGTGCAGGATTATCAACTCCTTTATCTTGCTGACCTTCAGGAGAAGATTGTTCTCCGGGACCAATTCTCCGGGCTCTTAATCTCCTCTAGGTGGGACTTCTTGTCATTGTCAGAGATCAGGCCCACCACAACACTGCCATCAGCAACCTTGAAATGGTGGTAGAATTGGAAGTGGCCATACAGTGTATAACGAGTTCAGCAGGGGGGCTCAGGACACAATTCTGGGGGGCTCCAGTGCTGAGGGTGATGAAGGGTGAGGCATGTCTGCCCACCCATACTGCTTGTGGTCTGTCTGTCTGGAAGTTGCAGATTCACTGACACAGGGACAGGCTAAGTCCCAGGTCCTCCAACTTGGTGGTGAGTTTGGAGAAATTATGGTGTTAAATGCTGAACAAACAAAAGCATTTGAATATAATCTTCCTTCCTGATGTCCAGATGGCTTAAGGCTATGTGTAGGAAGTGTGTGATGGCATCCTTGGTAGAGAAATTGGGAAGGTATGTGAATTGTAATGGGTCCAGGGTGTTGGGTAATGAAGAGTATGGTAACTCTGCTGTTAACTCTCTTGAAACCCTGCTCAAGTATTGTCACAGTTGAAGAAGTTATAACTAATTCATAGTTTCACAGACTTCATTATGGAGTAGGTAAATTTTTTGTGTTTTATTTAGGACGGTATTTCCCTATCCTGGTCCTGGAGACCCCTAAAACTATATATTTGATTTTGCTCAGTTGTATTAAAAAAATTGATAAACATAAGTCGCTCTGTATAAGGGCGTCTGCCAAATGCCATCAATGTAAATGTAATTATGTGGCAACAAGAAACTTCAGACCAAGCAAAAGAGGCATAGCTGTGGTGGTGGAAGAGAAAATTGTGTTTGATGATGTTGTTGACCTGCTAAATGCATTTGCTTTACTCTTTGGTATCATTTATGCACTTAACACTGAGTACCCCAAAGAGCTCAAGTACACATTCAAAGTGATCCAAAAATTACTTATGCACCTTGGGTCTCCGTGTACTGTAAGAGTGCAGTCATTAAAGAAGAAGCTGAATGTTTAAACTAGCCAATTGTTAAAATAAAGGTGGATGTTCTCTATGCACTTCAGACTGCACTTTTATGAACACAATTGGGTCTCCAGAGTTGCCATATTTTCGTTATTGCTGTTCGATTTGTTTAGACTAAAAACTGTTCAAACTGCAGCTTTATGGCCATAGCATTTCACACAGTGCAATAAATTAATTTTGCCATGGCAATGACCAGACAGTTTTTTTTTCTTTTCCAATGTTTTAGAAATTATTATAGAGTTATAGATTTGTTTGAACTCAAACTACACCTTTTTGCCATGCAGAACTTCACAAATTCATCTAAAAAGCATGACATGATTTTATCCAATTTTGTTGAATTGGCATTGATTTTAAAATGGAAGAGAGTTTATTTGTAATATGTGTAATCCATGCCATGGCAAATGTGTGTGTTTCATCATTAATTGTTGTGGCCATTTGGTTAGTTTTATTGAAGATTTATTGAGGTTCAGTGTCTTGATGATATTGAATGGTATTCAATAAATAATAGCATTCATTCAAGTTGGATTCATGCACATTCTATTGTGTTTTAGAGAAAACATTGGATATCGGATCCTGTAACAAATGCAAGAAACCACAAATATAAACTCCTCTGTCCTGAAGTTGTGGAAAAACTTATAAGTTACAGATTTAACCTCTGACTGTTACAAAGTGCTGCCATTACAGACTCCTTCCATTAATGTTAATTAAAGAAAATTCGCCATGAGTGAATACACACACTTTTTAATCTGTTTATGTGGATCGTCCACCGGACAAATCCTAGGAATGAGCTGTTACTATAGAAACAATAACGTATTAGAACGGGCACATTAATACAGACCTGTGATTTGCAGATGCAAATGACAGGAAATTAAGCAACACCTTCTGAACAATCAAAATTCCAGAATACACACACATATAGCACAACACTAAGGCAGTAAAATAACAGCTTATATTGGACATCCTCTGCTGGTTTTGCTGCCACATAAACATCCATGACTGGCAACAATCAATAGGTCACATAACAGTAGTGCAAGAGTGTGCCATGCATGTAATATGGTCTTCTGAGTGTTTTAAAGAGGATGTAGCAAAGCTGTAAGCCAAGAGAAAAGCAATTTACTGTGGTTTAATGATGTATGGAATGAATAGAGGACGTTATCTTTCCCTACCACAGTCCAATGATACTCAAAATCCACTGATTAAAAGGTTACACTTTATGCATTTTACTATAAATTAAAACTAGCAGAATAATATATTTGAAACTAATTCAACTTTCAATGTGTAGGAAGTCACCCAGAGATAGGGCACACTCACTGACTCACAGGATCAATTGTCTGGTGTTTGATTAGATCAGAATAAAAGCAGGCCTTTGTCCTGACTTGTTTTTGTTTTTTTTGTATTTCCAAGTGTATTTCCAAGAAAAGAACCACACTGGGCTGGAAGGTGCTTTTAAAAGTGCATAAATGGATAAAATTGTGGAAGTCAGGAGATAGGTATGAAAAGATTTCAAAAGCTCTGGTATCCCAAGGGGCATGGTTAAGATCAGAATTAAGAAAAGGAAGGCATCAGCAGATCAGCATGACAGCACAAGGAGGAGACCAAGAACATATGCTAGCACTTTGTATAAGCTGCATGTCTTTACAGGAAAGATTGTTTGCTATAAGTGTTAAGAACATTTTTTTTTCTTTCACTTTCTCTCTAATTTGACAATCTCGCACCCTACCAACTGGGGACAGTGATGGCTAACATATACTTCACTCTGAGACATGTGTAGCCAGCCAAATCCACTTTATTTAACTGATGCGATACAGGGAAGAGTAACACACTCGGAGGAAAACACCATCTACCCTCTTCCTCATACTTGAGCTTGCAGATGTTCACAATTGGCAGGTGTGTCTGTGATTGACAGGAGAGAGAGAGAGAGAGAGTGAGAGAGTGAGTGAGATTATGCCCCTTCCACCCAGATGGCACAGCTAAGTGTGCTCTCTTGGACTCCAGGTTAGGGATGGCTTTGGCATCACGAGGATCAGAACTTGCAATCTCTAGACAACAGGTGAACATTCTTCTGTTGCACCACAAAAGTTGACACAAGTTGGTGGATAGGACAATGATTTTTGACACGATTTTTTTGGTGCACCAAGCAATAGTATGAGCGAGAAAAAAGTTTGGTCTTGTTTTCCAGACAGGTCAAATTTACTTTATAAAGCCATACAAAGAAATAGTAACCACAACTAGAAGCAAGTGTGTGTCTTTTACGTCCTGTGCACATTCCCTTTCAGTGATTTTTCTCTTTCAATGCTTTCAATGTTTTCCCAGGTGAATTGTATTTACTGTTTTTATTATTATTTTTATTTCTAGGTTTCAGGTGTCTCCCCCCCAAAACACAAAAAAAAAAAAAAAAAAAAAAAAAACACAAACCACACACCACCCCAACCAAATAAATAAAAAAAAAAAAAATAAAAAATAAAAAAAAAAAAAAACCCACACAAAAAAATTTTTTTTTTTTTTTTTTTTTTTCTACTACAAAAAAAAAAATACAATAATCCATCCATCCATCCATCCATCTTCTTCCACTTCCTTTTCAGGGTCACGGGGAACCTGGAGCCTATCCCAGGGAGCATTGGGCACAAGGTGGGGTACACCCTGGACACGGTGCCAGTCCATCGCAGGGCACAATCACACACACACCCATTCAGACAGTTTAGACACATTTACACGATAATACACATATTATTTCCTTTTGCGATTACATATGCATTCTTTAAGGTTAGGTAGGTAAGTTCAGATATACAGTACAGACTTTCCAATACCCATGGTTGCACTACTGATCAAACTTCTACTTTGGACTGCTGATCAGAAGGTCATGAGTTCAAATCCCAGCACCTGCAAGATGCCACTGCAGCACTGGCAAGCTGCCTTAACCCTCAGATGCTCAGTTGTATAAATGAGATCTATGTAAGTTGTTCTGGATAAGGGCCAAATGGCATTAATGTAAATATGTATGTTCTTAAAATTCAATTAACAAAGCAGCTTTACAGAAAAATATAATTTCTGGATTATAAATAATTTCTCTTCTATAATTATATTATACCGTCAAAAATGCAATTGTGTATCGCATCGCAAATCTTCAGCGGTTAGAATCAGCTGTTGGAATCAAAACTCAAGTACTTTATTGTCATATATGCAGTGGGCCCACACAATTTTGTGAGCTTTCTGTTTTACTGAATAGCTACTGATTAGTGTCAGTATCAGTCCATTCCTGAGCATGATTAAAAGCCTATGATGCTGTAGGAGATGCTGGAAGGACGAGCACCAGCTTATAGAAATAAAGCTCAGTCTGTCCATTATGCCACATAGTGGTTCTGGTAGTTTGAGGCTGAAAATATTAAAACGGAAATCTACATCATTTCCTCCGTCTCTCTTCCTACCCTGCATGCTATTGAATCACCTCCCTCAGGAACCATGGACCAAGCGGCTAAATGGTCCCAGGACCAAGACTGAAATGCATTTTCCATGTACTGGGTGTCTTGTGTAAAGCCCTGTTGTGTAAATGCAGAGCACTCCACTTTATGAGAAAAGTAAGCTGAGGGTATAAGTGGAAAATATGATGTGTTAGGAGAGAGTCTGGCATACTGGGCAGTTACAGGAGCTTGCTGAGGGTGAAGTGTGTGATTGAGGAAGATAGAGGAAGACATTAAGACCTTTAGACCCCTCTGGTATGATATCACTCCTCAGAACCACATATATATATATATATATATATATATATATATATATATATATATATATATATATATATATATATATATATATATATATATATATATATATATATATATATATATATATATATATATATATATATATATATATATATATATATATATATATATATATATATATATATATATATATATATATATATATATATATATATATATATATATATATATATATATATATATAAAAATCTCATACCCGAGGAGCAGGACAGTCATACTCATATCTCACAATGCTCATTGTAAACACGCTCAGTGCACTCCTTAAACCGTGATACTTTATAGTCTGTCTGCTGTTTACCCGTCAGCCATCATTTCAGATTTCTTCTCAAAGTTCTTCAAAACTTTGTTATAAATAGCAAGGTTCTGGTTATACCAAGGCTACACTGTGTTACAGTCAGCTGCCCTTAAGAGAAATTGAAAGAAATCTTTCAAATAACTTAATTCTGTTTCTTCTCAAATAATGTTTTAAATAAATGCAAGCAAACTTGTATATAAAAAGTTTATATATTTTGTTATTGTTCTTAGTTATCACCTTAAAGAAAACTAGCACAAATAAGAGATGGTTGTTGGTGGATTTTAAACTGCACATGCCAGATAATAGACATAACAATCCATTGGCAGTGCAAAAAATACAATTTAAGCAATTCAAGAGTTCTTGGGTTAACCTTAATTGCCCAATAAACCCTTGAAGATCCCTTTGATCTAAGAATGCAAGTATTAACTTATTAAGTGTGTCCTTTTTCGCTTGTAATTCCTCATTTCTAAGTCTCTTTGGATAAAAGTGTCTGCTAAATGAATACATGTAAATGTAAATGTGTGGAACAAACTTTTATGATTTTTATACCTAGAATCTGTCAGGTGTTTAACATTATGCTAAACTGTCTCAGTAACAAACCCTTGGTTCTTCAAGAGTTCTTTAATGGTTTATTGCTTAATTTAGAACTCCTAAAAGGGTTTTACTTTGAATGATTTTTTTTTACACTCGAATGAATATTTAAGATTTCTAAAGAGGGTATGAACCCTAGATGGTGAAAAATATTTACCAAATAATATTGATCATCAGGGTGTGAAGAATTGTGTTTTGCAGAATGAATTACTACAATCTATAAAGAGGAAACTTCAGATAGAAAAATACTGTGCTCAAAATCTCACTCACTACACGTTATTAATGTTGCAAATGAACTGACTGAACATTTGGATAGAAATATATCAATAAGCAATATTCACACTGTCTAGCAGTGCTGTGTTACCAAAAAAAATTAATCAACTCTCCTTGGCTTGTTTGTGATGATAAATGGTTATGTAGGGCTGAGTTTTATTTTGTGGATGACTGCACTACACCAGATGTTAAGGTGATGTTTGGGCAGGAACTCCGCTGACCTCTGGTCTACAATCAAAAGGAAAGTGCTAAAACTTACACTTCAGTTTCTACTATAGGATGTGATCATGTACATAATTCATCAGCCTTAATTAAGAGCTTTATCCTGGTCATGGTCACGGTGGATCCGACACACTAGGTGCAAGGCAGGATAATAATGTCCTTTCAATGAATTAAAGCATAAGCTATAAACATTTCCCCATGAAATTCCAGCACAATGTGTATGTAAAAAAATCATAAGAACATCAGAAAAAGAATGAAAGAAATCTATTTTCCAAGACGAATCCTGGACAATCTGTGCGTTTTCATTTTATGAGCGAATTTATGTGGTAGCAGCGTTATAGCTGCTTGAAAAATAAATTTACTGTTTAATACTGTTTAGTACGGTTCTCCTTCTTTAAGTTTAACTCTCCTCAACACTAATGTTCTTATTGTTTTCTTAGGAGGCTGTGGCTCAGTTGGCTTAGGAGGCTGTGGCTCAGGTGGTAGAGTGGGTTGTCCACTAATTGTAGGTTTGATTCCTGGCCCACATGTCTCCACATGCCAAAGTGTCCTTGGGCGAGACACTGAACCCCAAGTTGCTCCCGATGGCAAATTAGTGCCTTGCATAGCAGCTCTGCTACCACTAGTGTGTGAATGAGAGCCTGTGTAAAGCACTTTGGAACCGCTAAGGTTAAAAAAGCGCTATATAAGTGCAGACCATTTACCATTTTGATAATAAGTCTGAAATTCAGTAATATTCCTTTGTGTCTTTGTGATTGCATTCTGGTTATTATGTGTGTTTATCACATTAGCTAAAGGTTATCTTTAGTAAACATTATTTTACTTTATTAATTTATGATGAGACTGTAGTCATTAATGTACTTTTACACTACTTTGCCCCTCCCCGAAAAGGCAGTAACACAATCTGAAGCTACAGTGGCTAATGTGGCAAAAAAAATTATGTTTTCCTACTCTGAGGGAATGCATGAAGATTTACACACTAATGCACTATATCACTATAGATAGTAAAATGAGTAAATATCTAAAAGACGTTGGTGGAAACTGAGGAGATGAAAAAACTTGATACTTGATAGAACGCTCTTTTGCAGGAGTTACTAATATAATTCTGAAGTTGAAGTCACCATTGAAAATGATTCCCACTTTGCAGTTTTTTTGTTTGGGTTTTTGTGACCTTCTGAGAAATAGAGGTGAGATAAGGTTTTCCTTTGTGTTTTGTTTTCAGAGAATTACAAGTCAATTACAAGTCATCTGCACACTGATTAAAAGATACGTTGCCTAACCTTTCGCTCGACCCCGTCCCCTTGTTTACTATCACTACGTCCCGACATGCTTTCAAGCCCTGCAGTTAACTTTTTCAATTATACTTTTCAATTACAAGGCTAGAAGATTTACGTGAAATCCATAGTAATTTTGTGAAACAATACCTTGAATCACATACTTGGCATCACAATCTCACAGCTATGTGATAGCACTAAAAGCATCAAGACTGAAGCTATAATCTACAGACATCAGTGAAAGTGTCGGCAGCTTCATCAACTACATATGATGGGAAATGTAGTGTGAGATTAAATGCATTTTAAGGAGAACACTCAGTCTAAATGCTTCACTGGTTCTTAATATTTCCAGTGTCAGCTAGCAAACAGTAATTGGCCCATCAACCGTTCTCCATTTCACAGTAATTAGTCATTTAATTTTACTCATTGTTTTAGCTACGGTTTAGAAAGTGCATTTGATTCGTGACAGGATTGAACTGGTAACCTAAGCTTCTCCTTCTTCTCCTGCTGTCTCAGGAGTAGGAAATGGTTCTCCTCTTCTCCTCCTATATTGGTTTTCTGAAATGATTTACAATCATCCGACACACAATGTAGTGGAGTATTGTTATATCGATGCCCGTGCTTAGCTACAGTTGCTAATACAACAACCAGTCTAAAGGGAAAAAAGTGTGTTTAAACTGAAAATCAGTGACCTTGTGAGACACCACAGCATATTTGATGATATACTTGCTGATAAAATAGCATTTTAAATTAAATGTAGCCAGCATTAATGGTTTATAGCCACCCATTCTCTGTACCAATTATCCTTCACAGGGACGCTGGGATCCCGAAGACTATCCCAAGGAGTAGAGATAGGTACACCTTGGACAGGGTGCGAGCCCATTGCAAGACACTATCACACACACACTCACATACCCTACGGACAATTTATGGACATTCAGCCTACAAAGCATGTCCTTGGACTGCTTTAAGAATGTGCTTAAGCATTTCTTTTTTACCTAGCCTACTAGGTTTACACGTTATAAATTCATTGTGCCAGTTGTAAATAGTGTTTTGTTATCAAAAGCTTTAGTTGTGCTGTCCATTTTATCTCTGTACTCCGTTTTATCTCAGTGTTAGTGTGGTTTGCCCTGCAGGGGGTTCACACCCCTCCCCTTTCCCATCGCCTTGTTTAACAGCAGAGAAAAACAAATTCACAACGCTCTACACACAGAAACCCAACCGTGTCCTGACTAATCTTAATAAAAGACTTGCAGCGATAAAATATTTAATTTATTTATACTGATTAAAAATGTCTGATAAGTCGTTTTCCAATCAGAGGAATGGAACACTGGTGTACTGCAAGAAAGCGTTGTTATTGTGTTGAGATAATTATTTTGATACATTTTTAATGTATCAAATAAAAAATGTATAATTTTTTTATTTAATAAAATAATAATAAAAAAATAAAAAGAAAACATGTTGACTAGCTTCCAGGTGGTGTTTTATTTTTGACACAAGATACATTCAATAAGTACAGAGCAAAGGTTCTCACAAGATTATCACAGGAAGAGACTCTGCGGGGGGGTGGGTACTGTAGGAACCCTGAAGGTCACAACAGTCTGAGTAGAGATATTGTGAGGCAGAAGTACTCTTATCACTCTTTGTGTTGCTACCACATGCCATTAAAAAAAAGACACAATAGTGGTGAGAGGCTACATCAGCCTTTTTCTCTGAGACCTAAACAAGGTCATATCACTAATTATATGAAACAGACATTCTCAACCTTTTGTAACTAAAGACCCCCCTATCATGTGGCATCCCTCCCCCCAATATTGGAGGAGACCAGGTATGATGATTAGCTATTATATCTGAAATCTATCTATATATAACTTAATCTATAATCTTTTTTGATAGAATGATGTAAATTGGGATGAAGGGCTCATCTCGTTATCCATGATATTGTTAAATCTCTGGCTCTCAGCCACTCACTGAACAGAGCAGACGCAGAGAGAGGTGTGAGTGCAGCGGGAAAGCAAGACCTTGTGTTTGCAGGACAATACTGGTCACATTTGGAATGTTGCTAAGGGTTGTCCAAAAAGTCGCTATATTTGTTACTAGGCGCTTTTTACATTTTTTTTAATAAAAGTCACTAAAGGGGTCTGAAAAGTCACTAATTAGGCAATACTGGTCTGCATTGACAGCTGGATAAAAGGCAGGCTAAGAAAAAAAGAAAATACAGAGGGAGAGGGAACGTGGGGTGTTTCATTTATGCACATTCTACTTGAAAAGCAATAAAATACACAGAGTACCCAAATGATGCCCCCGGGTGTTTATAAGAAACAATTTCCGGCCCCCTTTCCAATCTCTCTGCGCCCCCCCAGAAGGGCACCCCCCAAAATACATTTCAACCATGATCCAAAATTT
The DNA here is from genome assembly GCA_012411365.1 of Ameiurus melas. Lineage (NCBI taxonomy): Eukaryota > Metazoa > Chordata > Actinopteri > Siluriformes > Ictaluridae > Ameiurus > Ameiurus melas. The sequence continues at coordinate 22,347,033 of CM022753.1, forward strand.
TTTGTCTGTGTTCCTACATTTTGGCAATTGGGAGCTCAAAACAACTGTTACCATAGAGCCCTGTGATATAGGATTCAAAGAATATAAACTAAGTTGGCCTTTTTCTACTGAATCTAATAAGTACTGTACATGCTGTTACTGAAGCTTCCAGACTAGCCACTAGTTTACACAATGGTCAAACCCCTTTTTTCACCAAACAGCAATATTTTGACATATTGAAAATACATCTGTGGTTGAACTACTTTTATTGTGAAAGTAGAAATGAACAAATCACAGCCGTGTATTTTGTGATAACACACTAGCATGTGATCATGTTTTACAAATACAAAAGATCAGAAGTTGCTAGATTTCATGGTGCATCCAGATAAATATTAGGATTGAAAATCAAAGCTGAAAAAAAGCAATTATTCAAATGTGTGCTGTGTCTTAGAAAACAACCAGAGATGATAGATGACTAGCAGGAGAGCAGAGCGGACAGGGAAAAAAATAATAAATTAGTGAAAATGACAGCAGTGTAATTTTAGTCAAGTCATGTCTCTGTCAGAGAAAGAAGGTCAAGTTCATGACTTTCAATTAACTGGCCAATTATAAAGAACTTATTAGTCATAGACGGAACATTCAGTGCAGCAGCATTAAGATTCAGTCAATACCGCGGCTTTGCACTGTTTCTCAACATTAGTACATTATACAGTAATTAATTAATCTTATCAGAACACGTCTTCTGTATTTTCCTGTTATGTCAAAAGCTACTGGAGAAGTTTGAAAAATGTTTAAAATGTAGCATGGTGACCTGTATATCAAGAGTACAATGCGCTCATGAGAGGAGGCATACGAGATCCTGAGGCATAAAACTTAACAAGGTTCCTGGACAATCTCCTTTCATTTCCGGTTTCGTGTTTTTGAATGCAAATATACTCAACAAAAAAAGAAAGCTTTGGAGACTGCAGAGTTTAATGCTTGCTGATGTTGCTTCTGTTACTGGTAAAATCTGTAGCATTCCGCTTCCAGCAAGTTAAATTGGTCTATAAAGTTTACCTTATTTGTGGCATATGCAATGAGAAGCCAAGCATATAGTCCCAACAGCCTACTAAATATAAGACCAGGACCCAGCTAACTATAAATAATGAACCCGATACCATATGCACATTGATGGGGCAATGATGAAGGATGTCCAGAGATTGAAATCTTGTTTTCTGAAGTCAACATTTCTGATTGGTGTAACAGCTTTACAAAAATCCGGAGGTGGATTTGGATCCCTGATGAGCAACAGTCACAAGGAAAATCTCCCTTGAATGACACTGAGGAAAAAACCTGAAGAGGAAACAGACTCAAAATGGAACCCATGTCCTTCTGGGTGACACTGTACATTGGGATTTTGATAAATATGGGATACAGTCCTCGGAGCCATGGTGCTACTGTGGTTCAAGTTCAATCCTGAGCTGAGATTACAGTATTGAGATTCACATGTTCTCTCCATGGGGTTCCTACCAGTTCTCCGGTTTCCTTTGTAGTGGATTAGCTACACTAAAATGCCACTAGCTGTGAATGAGTGTGTGCATGGTGCCCTGGGATGAACTGGCATCCCATCAAGGTTATATTCCTGCTTCATGCCCAATGTTCCTGCCATATACTCTAGATCCACCTCCATTCTGAGGAGCCTTGAGATGAGCATAGCATAGATTTTATAAATCAAGACAGCAATTAGTGGGAAGTCCAAATCTCTGGGCATCCAGATGAGATCCACAATCACAAGAAGGTATATCATGAGTATATTTTGATTTGTGTAAACTGCATCATATTGTCCTTTCTAGAGAGGCAAATACCATGATCTTCCAGGTATTTTGGATGCTTAGTTGTCATTCCATCCTCAACACCATGGACTAACACTTGGCTTTAATGTTCAGATGCATCTGAAGAGATTATATCAGGTGTGCATAGAGAGCGAAAGCTCTCCAGTGGTTAGATCTGCTACATGTGTCTGATATACAGGAGCAGTGCCACAAAGCTAGAGAGCTGTTTCTCCTCTCTGAGACGGACTATGCAACGTTGCATCGAGTTGCTCTAAGCAGCTATAGATGAATGTGAGGTCACTATCCCTCCATTACACCTCAGGATTTATTAGCCTTTATCTCCGCACTTCCAATTAACCCTCATAGTGGCAACGACGAGCCCCGGTCCTATAAAATGAGTCCTCACAAATGTTCTAATTTCTCTCAGTCACCCCCGTGTGTGCAGAGCCATTACTCAGTGAGCAGCAAAGCATCTGGATCCACTTCATCAAAAGCGAACGAACACACATGCTCAAGACAAGTCTGGAGTTGACACGGCTAAATCTGAGGTCTGAGAGTTAAATGCTAGCTGTTCTCTGTGAGTCAAAATGACCCATCTTTTTACTAAAAGTGGAACATTATTAAAATGAAGCTTTTTGTGTGCATGGCTCAATTTGTCTAATGAAGAAAATTTTGTTTCCATTTATATGTTTTCAAGTTGTTTGTGCGTCCACCTGTCTATTCATCTGTCCTCAACAAGTAGTTGAGCTAGACTAGGACTATACTTCTTGGTGGTGGAGACATCCCTGGCGATGCTGTTGGCCTCAAGTTCTGCTTGCTTTGATAGCATACAACACAGGTTTAGTTTCTTTTGTGGAATGAATGGCTCAACATACGAAAGTGAGAGTATAAATATAATATAAAAAATAATATATAAAAATAAAAAAGAATTAAAAATAGTTCATTAAATAATAAATGCACACTGTCTAATCTACAGGGTATTTAAATAACAGAAATAGTTCAATGTTAAGACTAACGCCATTTCAGCAAAACCATTAGTGCTACATCTGCCAGGCCTCGGACCTGGTATTTTCACCTGGACATTGAACGTAATATCAAGGTACACCACAGGGCTTTCATTTTGGTTTGCTCCATGGGCACTGGCTTACAAAAAGTTAAACACTGAATACAACAATTCTTGCTAACAGCTTGGGTTCTGAAAGATCAATACTTAGTGGCAGACTGGGATCTGATTGGTCAGTTCTTGGTGGTAAAAGGAGTGTTGATTAATTAGTTTTTGTAAACAGACTGGCATCTGATTACTCAGTTCTTGGTAGTAGACTGTGGTTTGATTGATCAGTTCTTTGAAGTAGACTGGGATCTGATTGGTTAATTATTGGTAGCCGAGTGGGGTCTAACTGGTTTGTTCCTGGTAGAATAGGATCTGTTCGATCAGTTCTTTGTAGCTATAGGTCTTCTGATTTGCCTGACAATTTTTGCCAATGGTCAGGATTTTGTTTCATGTTGAATGTTCAGTTGTGAAATATAAAAATTTGAGTGCTGTGAGGAAAGAAAGAAAGTCTTAAGAATGTAGAAAACACTAGCAAATGCTTAATGTTGATTCTAAACATGTTTATAATTTAATTATTTAAACAATTCCGAATTAAAAGCTTTACTTAGGGTTAGGGTTAGGGTTTAATTATTTTACCACAATTAATTTAATTATGTTACGAATTCCGAATTAAAAGATTTACTGCATCATGCCTCTTTTAATCACAAACAGAATATATTCTGAGATGATTCTGCTGCCAAAAGTGGCAAACAAAGTAAACTGTAAAGTAAGAATTTAGTTAAATTAACCTTTTAGGGTGGAATCAGCAATATACAAAAATTGCTTTAATCACATCTCCATATAAATTAAACAATACTGTTGGTACCCTTTAAAATAGAAATTGCTTCACCTTCTAAATCTAAATCTAACCCTCCCCCCTCCTCCACACACACACACACACACAAACACACACACACAGACAGACACATACACACACACACACTCACACACACACTCTGACTCATGTAATAAGAACAAGGGCAGCCTTTCTTGCTCAGCACACACCCTGATGTAGGATGGAGACTATGTTGAGAACTGTAGGAAGAAAAATAAAGACTGTGTGTGTGAGAAGTGAGATCGTGGAAAGCAACACTGGAAGGAAGGAATGAGAGAAAAAAATGAGAGAGAGAGATCGAGACAGAAAGAGAGAGAATTGCAAGCATGGCTGCATTTCCATGGCTTGCTCCAGTATTAGCAGCAGCTTGTGACAGATGGAGAGCGATTACAGCTGTGATCAATACACACACACACACACACACACACACATACATACACACACACCCCACAGGCCACAACAGCTGAGTCCGGCCTTCCTCATTCAAACCATGCTCTTTGCAGTGACGCCACATTTCAATTATAACTCAATTTATAACTGGCTAGTGAGGAAAAGAAGTCATTTTTATATATTTTTATATATATATATATATATAAAAATATATATATATATATATATATATATATATATATATATATATATATATATATATATATATATATATATTTATATATATATATAAAACTTCAGACTCCAATGTACATCATGTCTCATTAGAAAATATGGTAAAGGGTAACTTAATTATAAGGACAGATTATATTCACAGTTTTCAAAAAAACACTATGAAGTTTGAATCATGACATATTTTTAATTGGTATCATAACAGGATTCCTGATACTGATCTAATACTGATCCAGTCATGATCGGATTGTGATCTGATTGTGATCAAATATTGATATGTTAGCAATTCAATAATGATCCAACATTGGTAAAATAGTGTTCCAATTATTATTTGACTCTGATTTGATAGTGATCCGATCGTCATACTGATCAATAGTTATTCAGTACTGACTTCATAGTGATGATACTGATCTAAAACTGATCTGATAGTGACATGATACTAATCTGATAACAATCTGTTACTCCATTAGTAACCGAGTACTGATTTGAAAGTGATCCAATACTTATCCAAAAGAAAATCCAATCAAACCCTGATCAGATCTTGATTGGCTACTTATGTAATAGTGATTCAACAGTGATGCAGTACTGCCTGTTACTGATTCAATAGTAACTCAACAGTGATCCAATAAGGATTCTATACTGATCCAATTTGATCTAATAGTGCTCTAATACTGATATGATACTGATCTGATTATATTACACTACTGATCCAATCTACTGACATCCTCTTAGTAACTGAGATTATTCTCTCCAAGCTTTTGTTTCTCGGTTGTTCAGAAGGTGTAGTCATGGCATGCTCATTCCGATCCAATACTGATCCAGCAACAATCTAGATTCAGAGACATGATGTCATACAACAGAACAGGACAGAAGGCTGAGTCTGAGTTACACATTGCAGCCCAAAATGAAGAACAACGTACATGGCATGTCTCAGTATCCAGTTGCTTGGGTGATGATGTTTCTAATTGAAGGGCACGATACAGCAATTGGCGCACTGATGACAAAATGTAATGAACGGGGGAAAGTGACATATTGTGCAGATAATATCTGACAATAAGAGCTCGGGCAATCTGCTTCGAGTCACCTGCACTGGATGTAATTGCCTGCTGCTTCATATGTGCTTTGTGCAGATGTCATTAGAAAGCAGGTGGTGGAGATAAGCACAGCCTGCTTCGTTCAGTCACGCACTGGTATTAAACACGAACCAAACGGTCCTCCGTGCTACAGAAATAGACGATCTGCTGTATGAGATGAATCAACATGGGTCGCCGAGTTCCCATTACAAATAATTAGAAACGGGTTATGCTTTACTTTAATGACTTCGTATCTGACTTGCTTAAAAGTCCAATTTAGACTTATGGATGCATTTAGGATGGCAAACGTCTATCGATGTTGACAGATATCTATATTTAATTTATGAATATTTTATGAATAATAAGTCTTTAAGCCAGGGCCTTTAAATAATACTGCACATCGAACATCGAGTACTCTGTGTTTGACAAAACTGTACCTCAAATAAAAAAAGAGTTTTTAAAAGCCATTTACAGAGTTTGTACAACTTTTCTAAAAGTTGAATGTATTTATTTTTTTGATTTTTTCCCCAATACAACACACGATCAGCACTTAACCTTAATATACCCTGCCAGTGAAAAGTTTATGAACTCCTGGAGTTTCTTCTGCATTATTATTACAGTTTAATCGCTAGTATTCCCATGGACCAAGCAAAATTATACAGAATAGCATTTAAATAAGCAAAGCTAAATCCTTGTGGAACTTATTAACTGCTTGCTCTCAGATCCTAATGAGACTCTAAATGAGTGCTTTATTATAGGCAGGTGCACTTAGGCCTGCTGTTAGACCTATAGATAGAGGACTCATACACAGCTCTAGCACTGACTATATAATGCACATATAATTAAATATAAATATGTAAGTATATGCCTAAAATAACTAATTATAGTGATAGTGATTTTGGCCATTTCTGATTAAATTAGATCTACATTGTTCCAATAAAATACAGTTAGTTCTAAAATATCTCCATTATGTTTGTTGATAACTTATGCAAACATGCTAAAATGTAGGGTTTTCAAAATCTTACTGGTAGCGTACATCATATTCGTCAAAAACCCAACCACAACAATTAAACAAAGAAAAACGAAATCAACGGTTTGACCAGAAATAAAATTTACAAAAATGTTCTAGCTGCAAAATTCCTTAAATTGATTCTTATATATTCATATACATTCTTTTAAGTAAAATATCACTGACTGTGTGCATTTACAAATCTAAGTATAAAAAGATTTCTGTACAATCCCAGGTTCACACTTTGGCAAGTGGAGCCAAGGTGTGCGGACTGAACTGCAATTTGGGGGGGAAAAAAGTGAGTGATGGAAACCCCTATAAATAACGTGTGAGCTTTAGTTCCTGTTTATAAAAGACAGGAAGTCCCCCTGTGTCCTAAACCACATCAACACGTGTGTTATGTCGCTGAAGAAACGGGGACATGGTTTGAAGATGGGTTTGACTTGCAATGATTTGTCAGCTACTTTAGTCTTGTTGCTGAAGCTACCAAGAACCATCATTTTCCACGTTCCTCATTGTTTGCTTTTCCCTATTATCCTTTGACTGAGGGTTTTATACTGAGGCAAATATGAGAAGAAGCCAAGCACAAGCAACCTTCCATGTGTTTGGTAACGGAGGGGATTATACAGCCCGTCTCCCCCTCCAGAACTGCAGAGTACGGCCACAATAATCAGCAAAATTCAGTCGAGATTGAACGCATGCATATGGCGTGCGGCCGCAGCTGACGTTTAAGCTCCTTTTTAAGTCTGAAAGCTGTTATGCAACAACGTCCTCGTGCTGCTCTGCGCAGGCTCAATGACAAACGCTCAGGAGTCTGCAAGCTTTGATAGCTGATCCCCAGAGATGTGGAGATGTGTGGCGCGCATCGGAGAAGAAACGTCGACCTCCTGCTGCAAACTGATAACAAAATAACCAGCTGCTCAAACTAGCCCGGAGTTTTTAATGCTGGGATCATCCAAGCCGAGTGAAAGGCAAGACTGCACTCTGCATGCGGCACACGCGTGATAAGATAAGAATGAACTCACATAAAGGCAGTACTGCACACCACTGACACATCCAGACAGGACAAAGATAAAACATGTACGCAAGTGGCTTTCCATCCACCTGGTTTCAGGCCAACTTTGAATGTGTACATAAACATAAAAAAACACAGCACCACCCTCTTTAGCGTATTCTAGCGTACCTGTGCCAATGCTAACATGCAGGATTTGTGTAAATCATTCAGTGTTGCAAAACGAAAATAACTTTTACTCCGTGCCTGTTCAAACTAGGTGGCAAAGAGGGTCAAAATTGACTTTGATTAAACTTTAATTACAGCCTCGAGGTAAAAACGCCAAAGTGGGACCGTTTGCTCTCTTTGCAAAGTAAATATCGCTCCCCTTTTCTATTTAGCTAATTAACTGTGTGGTGATTCCATAAAGAGACAGTCTAGTTAAACGTGCGAAAAGCTAACACACCACCTCCACACTTACTCTACTGGCATATTTAAAATTCAAGAGTAATTTTCATTATTCTATCTAAGATTAGGATGTCATTTTATGACATAATCTCTAAATTTACAACTATTGAAAGAATTACGAAGGTTAAAGTTTTAGGGATTTGGGGGTGTGGTTAGCGGTTGTACCTTTTTCGACAACTTCGTAAAAACGTTAACAAATTTAACGTTTAAAACATTTAAAATCCCCTGAGTTTATTTACATTTTTTTTTCATCAGGTTCTTTTTTCTTCCTTTTTTTTTGTCAAATCAACCTTAATGTATACAGACAGTCCTCATGTAAAAATGATCAACAGGAATCAATACAAGTTGTTATAGATTTGACTCGTATTGTTTGAAGCCAGAGAAAAGAAATCAAGAAGTCATGATCCTTAAAATGTATATTACTTGAAAGGTATGAATAAAAAACTAAGGACTTAAAAAAAGTGTTTTTAATGGAGATAAAAGCACAGGGATTACCCTAATTGAGTAAAAGCAGAGTTATTACCCTAATTTTCAAATATACTCCACTAAAGAAAAATGTGTAATATAGTTATAAGTGAATATAACTATATATAAATATAAATATAAGTGAATAATAAGTACAGTAACAAAATACAACATACTTTAAATACTGTATTAATCTTCCTCTTTTGAATAATTTGTGACCTGCAAAGCTCGCAGGCTGCAGGAAGGACATAGACTGGACTTTTACATAGGATTAAACATAAGGATTTTTTTTCTTTTTTTTTTAATAGAGAAATGTAAACATTACCTAAAAATATCTGATACAAAAAAGCACAAGTGTCTCAATATGTGCTACAGGAATCAAATCCAAGATGCACAGTGAATCATATGTCAATCATTGGCACCCTGGTGTCCATATTCAAGGGTGTAAATGGTCCATTGCTGGTCATACAGACCAATTTCAACTGTCTCTGATGGCCAGTCCTTCTAGAAGATTCCAACTGTTCCTCCCGTTTGGCTGCTACCAAGGAGATGTGAAAAATTACGCTCACCAAGACCCTGCTAATGAAGTCATCTCCCTCAGCGCCCTATCCGTCCGGTTTGCTTCTTAATTAGCAGCTACAGTAATCAAGTCAATACGGTGGGCACGACCATGAGACAGCCCCGCCTCGATCCTGAGGCCCTCACTGGCTCCAGATAATATTTTCAGTGCGTTCGCAGCAAGCAGAACCTGAGTTAATTACTCCGGCCTGAGAATTCAGCAGTGAAATGTAATCAGCGGTGTTGTGTCACTGTGGCTGTTAGCAAGAACACGGTGAGCTAGAAGACACTGATGGGGCTCTGAGGTTATGGGTGGGTACAGGAATGATGTCACACCAGATGTGTATGGATAATCATACACTCACACACACACACTCGGGAAACACAGCGGAGGCTCTCTGGATCCCTGGTTCCATCATCTTCCATTTTACATTTTGGAGTAAATACACACAGATGGTGAAATTAGTATTATAATCTTTAGTATTATGAGGTTTTTTCCATATTTAAAGTTATACACACTCATGATGGGCATCTAAGTCACAGGTATCAAACTCAAACCCAGATGATTCTTAATGAAATGAGTGTGAACCATGTGTTTATAACTGCATTATAGCTGGAGGCGGCACATCCATGAGTGATTCAAAGTAGGCTGGGAAAGTTAAGAGAAGTTTAATTAATGCTAATGAGAAGCAAAGTCACAAGCACCTATAGGAGCAAGGGACTGTGGTTTATATGTAAATAATGCTTTCTTTCTTACAAACATCCTACATTCTGTATGTTAATGCACATGCTCTTATAAGTATCCATTCAAAGTGATTCGGCTGAAACTGTTTTTAACAGCCTTGCTTTAAATAATTAATGTATATAAAGGCGTTATGTTCAGCACAGACTTGAACCTTAAACGTGACAGAAGATTCACAAGCTCATCTAAGGGTTATATGTAAACATATAAATAATAACTGGTTTCTCCAAAGGACGTCGTGCTTATTCAGTTCCACCTGATTGCCATTTGATTACAACACATGTATTGATGACTCTAAAACAGGTGGCGAATTGTTTGATAGCAGAAGCATTTGGTCAGCAATACTGGATTTAAAAAAAAAGTACACTTCAAACCTCTCTGCGCATCACAATACTAATTCTGCTATCATCTGGACCAATCTTAATTGGAGCTTAAAGCCTTTCAGATGGAGAATGAGAGAAGGATATTGCTGATACTGTGAGGGTGGCGTTGGGAAAGGCACTACTGCCCCCATGCTGGACTTAGGAGAACTACAACTGCAAATACCCACATGCTTACCTTTAGTCTTAGCAGCAACTAGCAAGTCATTAGAAATGTCACCAATAAAGGGACAAAAAGGTTTGAGAAAAACCTTAGAACTGGTTTAGTTAGCTTTGGCATAATACACAAATTCATTTTGACATGAGTTAAATTCTTTAATTAAAAACAAGCTTTGTGTGTGTTTAGCCTCTGATTTACGTGTTTATATGTGTGATTTATTAGACCAAAGGATTTTGTCTCAAAGCCTCGTTTAATAAATACACATTCTTATGTTTAACTTTAAAAATCCTAAGTGCGTATGTTACATCCTGAGACACGACCAAAACCTGCCTACTTTTGCAAAAAAGAGGCTATTTGACCAACACTGAAAATGATCAAGCACAGACCAAGTAAGTGTTAAGCTTAGACTTCTCGTTATTGCTAACTCTTTTATAAAAATAAAAAAGAGGGAATAAAAAAAGACATGATACTGTGGAAGGTTTTTTTTCTTGCTCTTAAAGCAAGTGAAAGTCATTAAAAAAGATTTCTCTCAAAGCGCTATAGAAAATTATGTAAAATTAGACAGAAGTTCAGAGATCCTGAAACTTGAGGACATAAAAGTGTAACAGACTCGACTTTCCATTTATTGACTCTATTTTTGTGACCTAGAAATAGATTTAGCATATTCTACATACAAACGATCTCAAAACTGAAGTAGGTGAAGCTATAGGATCTTTTTTAAGACATATGGGGCAAAATGCCGGACTCTAGCGCCCCCGAGTCAGAAGGAGCACTGCTTACTGAACAGGGGTTTTAATACAAACTTATGTTTTATTTTCTACAAAATCCTCAAGGCAAGTTTACTGCTTGGGCCCTTTTCTGATGTTTCTAATCTCTGTGTCTTGTCCTCACATGACCGTCTCAGCCTGATGGACTGTGAAAGTTTTACTGAAAACACTTGTCACGTCTGTGTAATTGTTTATTCGCACGTCTGACATAGAAAACTGACTCACTGTTCCTTGTCCTCCCACATCCAGAATATCGACCAGGCCTCAGACTCTCTCTGTATAAACCTGCACCTGCTAGTCATTCACACCTACCTGCTCCGTGTCTCCATCAATGCGTGCCTGTGTGTGTGTGTGTATGTGTGTGAGTGTGTTTGGGTGTGTGGAAATGGGTGTTAAATGTCACCTGGCTCCTATCAAAAGCCACATTAATAAATGATGATGATGATGATGATGGTGGTGGTGGTGGTGGTCATGGTGTATATATTGAAGTAAGCCTTAGGGTTTCCTGCCCTTCTGCTGCCATCGTGTTAATTGACTCATCAGCTGGCATAGTCACGCTAACGCTGTCAATATGGCGCTGTGACTGGCGCTGGCGTCGACCCTGCTGTCCTCACCGTGCCCTCTGCAAGGCAAAGCAGGCCAAGTTAATTTGCATAAAGCTTTCCAGGGCCTTAAAACATGCATGGAACATCTTTTAAATAAGCTTAACATTAAATCCAAACAGCGTTAACAATTTAAATGCAAATAAAACAATAGAACAGGCTGAGAAACGCTTAAAAACATTCAGGGCTATTTCTAAAATACTAGACTGGAGAAATTGCTGATTTCAGAACAGCAACAAACACCCAAGAGAAAAGTTAAATCTATCAAGAAATAACTTAGACCTTAAATTAAAAATGGCATTAATCTGCCATGACTCCTCTCATGTATGAGAGGAATGAGTGCATGGAAATGACCTGTGCATGTAATAAAGGAGTCTCAAAACTTCTTTCTTTCTTTCATTCCAAGGTTAAAATTCTCCATCAGCAATGATGAGTCTGTAAAGAACCGTCTGAAAGCCTTGAAACACTCAGGAGGGGGGGAGGGGAGTGCAGAAAGTAGTCACTGGTGCAGACAAAACTCACACTTCATAAAAGAACTCTTAGATTGTGAGTTGAGTTGAAATTGTCAGTCTTAGAATGCACAATGTGACTGCTTCAGTGCCACTGCGACCAAAGAGGTGAGGTATAAAGGTACTACGCATGATGATGCATGGTTAAAACAAATCCTTTTATTATTTCATGGCTATTTACTACCACTGCTTCGTTTAGTCAGCATTCTCTACGAACGTTATGGATAGTATTTTGTAAATGTGTAAAAGATTAGTTTGTGGTGCCATGACCAAACATGACTTCCTTCTATAAGAAAGATTTGTAATTTGATATGCAAATAACCTGGTTGAATCAGTGAACATGCAAATTAGTCTATTTCATTATCTGACCACTATCAATGAAGGATTTTAAGCCTGTTGTAGCTTCTTTTCACTAGAAAGAGTTTACAAACTACTGCGCAGGTCTGTCCAGTGCTTCTTAGAGACTTTGTCGCATGCTTTTTAGTCTCCTTTAGCTACTTTAATTGAATAATGAGCCTAGTGACAAATCTAGATTCTTGAACTCAATACACACTGCTGCTAATATACACACAGCTGCTGATATACACGTTGAGAAAGCAGGTTCATTTGAGTGACCATCATTGTGTAATGCGTGACTGTGTTCTGCTTGCGACCAAATACTGACCACCACCATTTCCCAATGACCAATCACTAACCACTACCATGTCCCAACGACCAATTTTTTCCCAACGACCAATTGTTTTTTGTGAGAAAATCAAGGTGACCCATTTGTGAGAAAATCAAGTTGATGCATTTGTGACAAAATCAAGGCAATGCATTTGTGAAAAAATGAAGACGATGCATTTGTAAAAAAAAAAACAACAACAAAAAAAACAAGGCGACGCATTTGTGAGAAAATCAAGCCGACGCATTTGTGAGAATATCAAACCGACACATTTGTGAGAAAATCGCTTTATTTTTGTTTGAGAGTCGAGTTTTTGTTTGTTTGTGAAATGGTATATATACATTTGTTTAGTTTTGGCACAAATATAACTCCATTGTAAAACCGGTTCTAGCCGAATAACATTGTGGCCACTCGGCTTGCGCAGCACTGTGGCACTTCTGTGACAGATAGCAGAAAGCTAAACAAGCTAAGCTAAAACACAGTGTGAGGAATACAACTCTCACTGTATGCATTTTTATTACCTGACATTACCTGTTTTCCTTGTGATTTGTTATCTTATGTATTTCACAGTGAAATCCACTGATATTTCTCAAACTATTAGCTACCTTTCGCCCCAAGCTACGTAGTTAAAACCAGTCAACTGGTTTATGACATTTCCACAAAGAAGAATTTACAAACTATCCGCTATTTATTCATCAAATAAACTTTAATAATATTAAACCTAACACCATCATGCTCTATGTCTATCCCGTGTGAAGCACTAACACAACATATTAACATAGTGGCTTTCTTATCCCTGCTTAATGCATTGTATACTTAATTAGCTAATATTTTATTTAATGCTAGCTAGCATAAATCATTCTCTAATATTTTGAGGAGAGTTGACTCCAGATGGCGAGCTGAGCCGAAAGAACAGTGAAGCAGGTCATTTGACTCTTAATGGTGAACTGTTTCCTCTACAGTTTTCTGTTTCATGTAGGCTAAAATAACTGATCTCCAAAATGTTAATTTTAGATAAATCCAACTTCATATATATATATAAAATATATAATATATTTGTTAAGAAAGGAATCAAATGAATTGCTTTCCTTTGTAAATTCCTTTGTCAACAAAAAAACAGAAAAAACACAGGAAACGCGGTCTCAGCTAATCCGGCTTTGAACTAGAATACGTGAGCAAACATGGACTTATGACCGCTAGCATACTAAACTCTACCGTCGCTAGATACCATAATAATGCGTAACGTGCGCATGTCATGCGAGGGGTTTAAATAACCAACATAATTACTCTAAACATAAACACCTGGTTCACATTAGGCTACACCCTCACACATCAAGCCAATGTTCAACCAGGAAGAGAACGAAACCAAAACAACAGTCACTTGTCCACATAGAAATCGCGCCGCAGTGCCATCTGCCGGCGGTGGCGTAACAGTACAATTTTATATACACAAATACCCCCCCAAAAATTACATAAATATCAGAAAAATTACAACTCTCCATGAATAATAAAATGTTTTCGTCATTTTATTCTTTAAATGCTAATTTGTAAAATGTAAAATGTTCCGCTGGTGAGAAAATAATATATTCGAAATGTTAAAATATATTTTTCTATAGATTTTAATATATATAATTATAGATATTAATCTGTTATACTACTGTATATACTCTATTCTAATGTTTAAAAAAGGATATTCTTCAGTATTGTAATGGAAAAAGTTTGCATTGTAAGATAAGTTAGATCAGATTGTTTATTAATTTTAATTCTTTATTAATCACCAGACAGGGAAATTTGGGTGTCACAGCAGCACCAAGACATGTGAAGAAAATAGAAAAGAAAAATACAGGGATATATTAAGAATACAGTGGATACATATATAAATCTTTACATACATAAGAACAAACTATATAATGTACATATGAACAATATAAACAACAACGTACAGTCACAATATACAGTATCTCACAAAAGTGAGTACACCCCTCATATTTTTGTAAATATTTGATTATATCTTTTCATGTGACAACACTGAAGAAATGACACTTTGCTACAATGTAAAGTAGTGAGTGTACAGCTTGTGTAACAGTGTAAATTTGTTGTCCCCTCAAAATAATTAAACACATAGCTATTAATGTCTAAACTGCTAGCAACGAAAGTGAGTACACCCCTAAATGAAAATGTCCAAATTGGGCCCAATTAGCCATTTTTCCTCCCCGGTGCCATGCGACTTGTTAGTGTTACAAGCAATGGGGAGCAGGTGTGTTAAATTTGGTGTCATTGCTCTCACACTCCCTCATCCTGGTTACTGGAAGTTCAACATGGCACCTCATGGCAAATAACTCTCTGAGGATCTGAAAAAAAGAATTGTTGCTCTACATAAAGATGGCCTAGGCTATAAGAAGATTGACAAGACCCTGACACTGAGCTGCAGCACGGTGGCCAAGACCATACAGCGGTTTAACAGGACAGGTTCCACTCAGAACAGACCCAGAAGTTGAGTGCACATGCTCATATCCAGCGGTTGTCTTTGGGAAATAGACGTATTAGTGCTGCCAGCATTGCTGCAGAGGTTGAAGGGGTGGGGGGTCAGCCTGTCAGTGCTCAGACCATACGCCTAACACTGCATCAAATTGGTCTGCATGGCTGTCATCCCAGAAGGAAACCTCTTCTAAACATGATGCACAAGAAAGCCCGCAAACAGTTTGCTGCAGACAAGCAGACTAAGGAAATGGATTACTGGAACCATGTCCTGTGGTCTGATGAGACCAAGACAAACTTATTTGGTTCAGATGGTGTCAAGCGTGTGTGGTGGCAACCAGGTGAGGAGTACAAAGACAAGTGTCTCTTGCCTACATTCAAGCATGGTAGTGGGAGTGTCATGGTCTGGGTCTGCATGAGTGCTGCCGGCAATGATGAGGTACAGTTCATTGAGGGAACCATTGAGGGAATGCCATCATGTACAGTGACATACTGAAGCAGAGCATGATCCCCTCCCTTCGGAGACTGGGCCGCAGGGCAGTATTCCAGCATGATAATGTCTTTTACTGTGCTAAAGAAGCTGAGGCTGAAGGTGATGGACTGGCCAAGCATGTTTCCAGACCTAAACCCCATTGAGCATCTGTGGGGCATCCTCAAACAGAAGGTGGAGGAGCACAAGGTCTCTAACATCCACCAGCTCTGTGATGTCATCATGGAGGAGTGGAAGAGGACTCCAGTGACATCTCTGAAGCTCTGGTGAACTCCATGCCCAAGAGGGTTAAGGCAGTGCTGGAAAATAATGGTGGCCACACAAAATATTGACACTTTGGGCCCAAATTGGACAATACCATTTAGGGGTGTACTCACTTTTGTTGCCAGCGGTTTAGACATTAATGGCTGTGTGTTGTTATTTTGAGGGGACAACAAATTTACACTGTTACACAAGCTGTACACTCACTACTTTACATTGTAGCAAAGTGTCATTTCTTCAGTGTTGTCACATGTATAATCAAATATTTACAAAAATGTGAGGGGTATACTCACTTTTGTGAGATACTGTACATATAGCTCATATACATAGTGCATATATACAGTATATCCAGTATAGACATATAACAATAACTATGAATAGTGATATGCAAATATAAATAGTAGAATATGGTACCCCTATTTCAACAATATATTATAACATATATGCAGTGTAGTAAAGTAAAGTAAAGTCAAGGTATGGGCTGGTTAAGTGATGTACAGTCTGATGGCTGTCGGCACAAGGAACATTTGAAGCATTCCTTCTTGCATACAGTAGATAAGAGGGGTTTTCCAGAGTGGACCTGATTTTGTCTCTCATTCTCTTCTCCACAGCTGTCTCCAGATTGTTCAGTTTTTGACAAACAACAAAACTGGCCTTCTTCACCAGCTTGTTGAGTCTGTCAGCCTCTCCAGCTTTAATTCCACATCCCCAGAACATCGCAGTAAAGAACAGGACGCTGGCCACCACAGACTGATAGAACATCTGCAGTAGCTTGCTGCTCATATCAAAGGACCTGAGCCTCCTTAGAAAAACAATCTGCTCTGTCTCTTCTGGTAGAGAGCTTCAGTGTTTTTTGACCACTCTAGTTGTTGTTAATGTACACTTCCAGAAACTTGTATGAATCCACTATCTCTATTTTCTCCCCTGAATGGTAATAGGTTTTGGTAATAGGTGATTATCCTCAGACCATCTAACGAAGCTCTCCACCATGCCTCTGTAGTCCTCCTCCAGTATCCTCACTGATGCAGTACATGACTGAGGAGTCATGAGAGAATTTCTGGAGGTGACATGTTCCAGTATTGTGGTCTGTTGGTGAGAGACAGTCAGTGATTGTGATTGTGTGGTCAAAACACACACACACACACACACACACACACACACATATATATATACAGTGGTGTGAAAAAGTGTTTGCCCCCTTCCTCATTTCCTGTTCCTTTGCATGTTTGTCACACTTAAGTGTTTCGGAACATCAAACCAATTTAAACAATAGTCAAGGACAACACAAGTAAACACAAAATGCAATTTGTAAATGAAGGTGTTTATTATTAAAGGTGAAAAAAAATCCAAACCATCATGGCCCTGTGTGAAAAAGTGATTGCCCCCTAAACCTAATAACTGGTTGGGCCACCCTTAGCAGCAACAACTGCAACCAAGCGTTTGCGATAACGTGCAATGAGGCTTTTACAGCGTCCTGGAGGAATTTTGGCCCACTCATCTTTGCAGAATTGTCCTAATTCAGTTACATTAGAGGGTTTTCGAGCTTTTTAAGGTCATACCACAACATCTCAATAGGATTCAGGTCAGGACTTTGGCTAGGCCACTCCAAAGTCTTCATTTTGTTTTTCTTCAGCCATTCGGTGGTGGACTTGCTGGTGTGTTTAGGATCATTGTCCTGCTGCAGAACCCAAGTTCGTTTCAGCTTGAGTACACGAACAGATGGTCGGACATTCTCCTTCAGGATCTCTTGGTAGACAGCAGAATTCATAGTTCCTTTTATCACGGCAAGTCTTCCAGGTCCTGAAGCAGCAAAACAGCCCCAGACCATCACACTACCACCACCATATTTTACTGTTGGTATAATGTTCTTTTTATGAAATGCAGTGTTCCTTCTACGCCAAATATACTTGGACACACACCTTCCAAAGAGTTCCACTTTTGTCTCATCGGTCCACAGAATGTTGTCCCAAAAGTCTTGGGGATCATCAAGATGTGTTGTGGAGAAATTGAGACGAGCTTTGATGTTCTTTTTTCTCAGCAGTGGTTTTCTCCTTGGAACTCTGCCATGCAGGCCATTTTTGCCCAGTCTTTTCCTGATGGTGGAGGCATGAACGCTGACCTTAACTGAGGCAAGTGAGGCCTGCAGTTCATTGGACGTTGTTGTGGGGTCTTTTGGGAACTCTTGGATGAGTTGTCGCTGCGCTCTTGGGGGTAATTTTGGGTGGCCGGCCACTCCTGGGAAGGTTCACCACTGTTCCATGTCTTCGTCATTTGTGGATAATGGCTCTCACTGTGGTTCGCTGGATTCCCAAAGCTTTGGAAATGGCTTTATAACCCTTTCCAGACTGAAAGATCTCAATTACTTTCTTTCTCAATTGTTCCTGAATTTCTTTGGGTCTCGGCATGATGTGTAGCTTTTAAGGATCTTCTGGTGGACCTTACTGTGTCAAGCAGCTCCTATTTAAGTGATGCCTTGATTGTGAACAGGTGTGGCAATAATCAGGCCTGGGTGTGGCTAGAGAAATTGAACTCAGGTGTGGACAACCACAGTTATAGTATGTTTTAACAAGGGGGGCAATCACTTTTTCACACAGGGCCATGATGGTTTGGATTTTTTTTCACCTTTAATAATAAACACCTTCATTTACAAATTGCATTTTGTGTTTACTTGTGTTGTCCTTGACTATTGTTTAAATTGGTTTGATGTTCCGAAACACTTAAGTGTGACAAACATGCAAAGGAACAGGAAATGAGGAAGGGGGCAAACACTTTTTCACACCACTGTATGTAATTTATTATTGCCGATGAAGGGAGTTAAACTGATTCCCTCTCCCAAGTAATTTCAAATGATTTCATACATGCCATTTTTAGATTTTATTAAAATATGCAGAAAGGTCCAAATACACACACAAAAAATGAGTTTTTGTAGTTTGCTACAAATAAACAACAGCACAAACAGAATTTACATTTCATTTTTATCAGCATGTAAAGATTATCTGTGCATTTTACTAAAGAAATGAGAAATAGGACCATGATGAATTAAATGATCACTGAAACAAATCTATTGTTGTTGTTGTTGTTGTTGATTTGCTAGTTTTGACTCTAAATCATTAACATACCAAAGGTGCTGATAAGAACCTTCACCAGATGCATTTTGATCACAGTTTGCAAATACTGATGAGTTTTCAGCAAGCACATCACACAAACCTCAAATCTGAATGGATTGGTGGGAGCAAACATCTGTAAGTGAAAACCTCCCTTATATTTCTGAGAAAATATGACAAAAAATTATCTATTTAAATATGAATATTTTACCACGATCGGACACTGTGTGAAGCTCTGTGTTTTCATCCAGTGCTGTCTAGCGTGACTAGTTTACGCAGTGGGGATATTAGATTAATCAAAAAAGCATGAGGTTTGATTAATGATGTAATTAGTAACACTAAATGATGACTGACATGTTTTGAGATCGACTGCTCACTGCACCAGTGGAATTTTGTGCTGCAAAGGTGGCGGCTCAATTCCACCATCACGAACGGAGCTAACTTCACATGCACACGGCATTAAATGGGCTTCAAATGTATGTGGTGAACTATACTTCCAGTTTGGGTTTTAGTTTGGATTATCTAAAGCAAGTCTTGCACAGACCATTTAACTAATCCATTTACTAGTCACCATTGCATAGATGTCAACTAGTCAATGGAAAAAAAACCCAATGAGGCAGATGGTAAATTCTACAGTGAAATGCACTGGGAAAGCACAGTGGTCATCAATCCAGTTCCTGGAGATCTACCTTCCTGAAGACTTTATCTCCAACCATAATCGTGCCCACCAGGCCATCTGATCATTAGAAGCCTTAAGAAGTTTTTGATCAACTAAAACAGGTGTGTTAGATTTTGGTTGGAGATAGAGGAAGGTAGATCTCAAGAAAGAGGGCTGAAGAGAGACCACTGTTTAATGGATCATTAACACTTTGATATCACTTAGCATGATGCGTAGATAAGTCTACATGGATTTCGAACACTCCTGAAGGAATTCCTCCTACAATTGATTTTGTTGTCCTCTAAAGCTAAATCAAATTTAAATTTGGTGCGCACTGTTGAAGTGTGAATTATATTTATGTACACTGCTGTGTGAAAGAGCTGTTTCAGAGCCGCGGGTTGCACATCACTATCCGATCCTGCTCGGCTTGTTCAGGGCCAGAGCAGTGAGATTACTCAGAATAGAGTACATGATGGAAAAACCTCCCGGACACTGCCGTAGACATCGCATCCCCCATCTGTCATTAAGTTATGTAAGGCACCACACTTGTGTGGTCAGTTAATGAATGATTTCAGATAAGCCACCAGCTCTTCCACACAAATGCATTTTTAAGAATTGTACTTAAATAGTATAATTTGAGACACAGAATTATAATTTTTAGTACATTTATTGCACCAATTTATTTAATTTCCTTCTTAACAGTGCAGCGTATAAAGGTGCTAAAGCTTGAATTCAGTGTGTATCCTGTGTGTGACTCTTACTTGCTGCACAAATTAAAATAGCAATGTCCTAAAACACTTTTTGTTTTAGCTATGGAAAAGATGACTAGTCAACTAGATTATTATTATTTTTTTTAATTACCGTTCGACTAGTAAAAATTAATACTTGTACAACTGCTACATGATCTAAAACCCAATGTCTAACATAATGGATGAAATAAACTCTGTATAGTTCAATGTCCTACAAGTCCAGATCTGACCTGGTGGATTCAGGCGGTGCCTCTGAGTGTGAGGTTATAACGTAGTGCTCCATCAGCTTTTCTATGAAAACCCAGTCACACAGAACCATAGTGGCAATGAACCCAAAAACCAAATGCAGAAAACCATCAAAATAAGCACTTAGCCAGCAGGGGCAATGGCCCGGACCTGATTACTGTCTTCAGCTGACATTATGTCTCTCATATTCGATAGAGAAGTTATCATAGTGTAACGCCGCCAGGCAAACACGCTGGCTGGATTTAATACAAACCACCATTGTGCTGCATTACAAGTCAGTGGCTTTCTCCAAACAGTCCCATCATCATTTACCACCACGTTCATGCCCTGCAGAAATGCAGAGTGCATCAATATTCCGTCTCAGATTTCCTTTATTTCCGAGCCAATAATGTGTTTCATGCCTCTTCACTCCTTACATTGTGAAGAAGCTTCATCTAATTTTTTTCCTTTCCTTTTTTCTTCTTATTGTCTTGAGAAAAGTGTGCCTGAAGTGAAAATGATACTTAATCAGATAAAAATGGTCAAAAAGTACAGCAAAAAAAGGAAATGTTGGATTGTTGGATCTTTTTACGCAAATATATAGAATTCTGGACAGTGTAGAGAGTAATCGAAACCTCCAGACATTACATATAGAGTATAGTATATTGGGGAAGTACTCTGATATCGTCCTGTGACAATTAGACTTTATTTAAAATGAATTTTCTGCTAATGTATCTACACACAATAACCCCACAAAAAAGGCAAAAATATGTATTAATACACTGTTAAAAAATAAATAAATATATATATACATACATACATAATATATATATATATATATATATATATATATATATATATATATATATATATATATATATATATATATGCACAATGTAAATCTTAATGGCAGGTAATTAATAGCAATCTCACATTGTTATATTTTGAAATAGATTTGTGTATTTGTTTTCCAAAACTATACATTAATAACAAGTAAAAATGTTGCTGTTTGAACCTTTTCATTACCCTTAAGTAAAATCCTAACAAAAGAATCTTATCAAAAATTTATCATGATAAAATAATTGAAGCAATGCTAGTAAATGGTTTGCACTTATATTGTGCTTTTTTTTGTAGCGGTTCTACAAAGTGCTTTAAGCTGTCTCATTCACCCATTCACACACACACACATACACACACACACACACACCAGTGGTAGCAGAGCTGCCATGAAGGTGCTAGTTTGCCATCGGGAGCAACTTGGGGTTCAATGTCTTGCCCAAGGACACTTCGGCATGTAGAGTCAAGTGGGCCGGGAACTGCCAACCCTACGATGGACAACCCACTCTACCACCTGAACCACAGCCGCCCCCAGATGATAGATGGGAATGACAGATGGATAAATGAGCAAGTTCAGGTAAACAATTTTAGCACCAATTTTTGCAGTAAACCTTATGATACTGTGTATTTTACTTTATTTCAGCAGTATTATAGTAGTTATACGGTATATGGTAAAGCACTTGGATGCTGGTTTGCTTGGATAAAGTAATACACTGGTTTGAACATTTTATGTAGAAATAAAAGAAAATCTTGATACGGTAATTTTTTTGCAATGTATCAAAATAAATAAATAAATAAAAAAGCCTGTCATTTTTAACATTTGTATAATAAATCACTACTTTGTGGAATCACTTTCAGTCACAGCACCTTTTCAGCTCTACAAGTCTCTACAAGTTTTGATCAGCAGCATTTCTCTCGATGTTCCTGGTAGCATCTTTGATCTGTCATTCTCACCTCTAAAAGCTGGATTCATGATTCGCTGGTTGCTCAGATCTCTGTAGATTTGTTCTGAAGCTCTGTTAGACTGACCTTTGGGCCCTTTTTCACTGAATGAGTCAGACCCGATGTTAAAGCTAGAAAAAGTCTTAGTGGTTTCAGAATTCTTTGATTTCACAATGATGGAACATGCTGTGAGCAATAAAAGCTTTAAAAATAGTTTGATACTCTTGTCCAGATTCACTCTCAGAAATAAGGGCTCCCCAAAGGATTTTTTTGATAGTTAAAGATTTTTTTTTTCTCACTGTCTAAATGGGTTCTAATTGGAGTTGTATCTTTTCCATACCTTTTAATTCATTTAATTAATTCTATTTAACTTGCTAATTTGGCAGAAAACCAAAGGATTTCAATGAAAATTTAAACAGTATGCACCAGAGCTGAATATTGAACATTTTCTTATCACATTGTCATTATGGATATAATATGCAGAGCAGTGGATTAAAGGTCTTCCACTATAGACCATGTAGAAATGTAACTGCTGCAGCATGAACTGTGATGGATGGAGATGATGATGATGATTATTATTACTAAAAAGTGATTATTTCATAACCCATTACATCATACCCTTAGACAGAAGGAGTTGTTACATCCAGACAGTGTGAGGATGTGGGTCACCAGCGCCGCCTGCTGTTACGCACTGGTAAATGCTGTAGAAATATTTTGAAGTTCATTCTCCAGTTAGAGGAAAAACACAGTTTATGATACACTATATGACCTAAAGTTGTCATATGTGCTTGTTGAACATTCCATTCCAGATTTATTCTCCTTTTCTGGGAAGGCTTTCCACTAGATTTTAGTGTGTGGCTGTAGGGATTTGTGATCATTCAGCTACAAGAGGATTAGTGAGGTTGAGAGCAGGTGCTGATGTTGATGGTGTTGAAGGTGTTCAGTAGGGTTGAGGTCAGGGCTCTGGGCAGGACTCTCGAGTTCTTCCACCTTCTTCCAACCTTATCACACTTCATGGAGCTCGCTTTGTGCACTTTGGGCCTCTTCGTTCCAATGAAGGGAAACTGTAATGCTTCAGCGTAATTGTGTGTTTCAGACTTTTAAGAAAGAACCTCATATTGGTTAATTTTAGTCATATAGTGTACACATCTTAAATGTACACAGTTTGGATTTCCAGCTCTAGGCAACTAACTAAACACAGTTATTACAACTAACTAATAATAGTGAACTTGAAATTAAATGAAATACAGTGCACTGTATTATTGAATTATAATTAAGATTTTAAAAAACAAAACACAACCACATCCTAATTTCTGACATTTACAGGAGTAAAAAAACTAAAATAAAATGTTTGTTTAAAAGTAAGTTTCTTCTTATTATTATTCATCAAACCCATATTCATTGACCTGTATCTTTATTGTTAATATTTCACCCTTGCACATTGCTCTTTCTAATATCCCATGATACACTTTGAGCTGTATATTGTATATAAATTGTGCTTTAAAGAGTTTCAATTTACTGACAAAACATATTTACCGCATTATATACATATATACATATAATAATCTCTTCACTTTGTGGCCATGGCTGTGGGAAAAGTACTGTAAATAAAAATAATTCTTATCATAAAACCAAAGCCCAAAAATACAACATATGTATAAAACAAATAAATAAAACACCCCATATAGTGCAAATAGAGGATATAGTGACAAGGGCTGAGGACTGGGACTTTTTGCACAGTCATGTATTATTTGCAGGTGTGGCTGACATTCAGGTGTGATGTCATTTCTTCTGAGCTGATGTATCACACCTAGTGAGTGTGTGAAATACTACACTTGCTCTCCACAGAACCTCAGCTGATCCACAGTGTTTCTGGATCAATTTTATTGCAGCCGCTGAGTGATGGAGAGAGTCAGACATGAGGAAACAGATCCCAGATCAGCTGTTCATCAAAATTCTTTCTGAAAGATGACGACGTGAAGAGTTACATCACTGAGGAATGCAACAACTCCATGATCTGAGCTCAATGAGTCAGCTTTGTATATTTACGCAAAACCGCAGTCTACTTGTCATGTCCTTCACAGACTTTAATAAAGAATCAATTCAGAATGAAACTGGACTGAACACATGATGTTCTCTCTCTCACACACACATCTGGATGTCAAAGTGTACACAGCAGTCTATTCCTGAGTGGCTCACTTTCTACTTTTCCCCCTATTTATTTGTGTCCTTTATCTCCTTACACTCATTTTGTGCATTTATATTTTCATTTCATCTCTTAAATTATCCCTAATGCATGCTAGAAACCTCTTCTGTATACACGTTTATTATATTAACCCAAAGAAAACCTCTGCTGAGTATACCATCATTACTTTTTTGTATAGTAACAGTGTGTTCTTCGCTATCTAAATGGGTTTGCCTATATAATAGACAATTATATAATTTTAACCAGTATCTGACTAATTAAACAAATAGCCTGCACGAGAATGGAATTCCATTGGTTAACCCTTTAACAGCTTACAAATGAATGTTTCAGTAGAATTTACTTTACAACAGAACCCTACAGGGGTCCAAACTAGAGGCACACTCCAGTCCTGTGATCGATGGCATCTCTGATCCTGCATACTTCAGACCGTCAACTGGAAAAATAATCAAAACCACTACCTTTAAGGACCAAAAAACAAAAAAAAAAACAGTTAAATAAATGCATGAGAGAACAGGACTTTTTTTTGTTAATTCTTGTGACCAGTAAAAATGTGCACTTTCAAAATTTGTATATTATTTGGAATTTGTGACTGACAATTTTTTCAGAAATAAAGAAAATTTTAAAGGCTGTTCCACCAGACAAATTACCTTTTACTCTAAAAGCCAAAGCACATGGAGCTTCTCGGGTACGATGCGTGCTAAAGGTATAACAGATGCACCATCGATGACTCTACACCAGTATACATCATCGATGTCATTTAGTATATATCATCGATGTCAGTGTGTGTTCCTGAACAAACATTTTCAACCAGAACCACCAAATATCAATTTTCTTAACTGTGTAGAAGATGAGCATGTTTTAAAAATATATAAATATCCTTAAACAATAAATGTAGGCAAATATTTCAAGAAGCGCTCACCATTTAGGAAATTCTTCAGAGGGTGTTGTACATGAACTTAAGTCATGTATAAAGTAACATTATGGCCAATATGAACAGAAATCAGAACATGTGAAGCACCAAGACACGATAGTTTCCTATTTCCTTCCTTATAGGTCTGGAAATAAATAAACACACGAGCGTCTGGTCCATTGAAAATGTCTTTTTATTGGTCGGTGCTTTTACAGGTTTAGAAAAAGAACCCTAGGATTTTGCCTCCTGTGTGTTTTCGTCTGGCCTCTTCGTGGTCCATGATGCCAGCTGAGGTCGTCAAGACAATGAACCTGCAGAATAAAGAAAAATAAATAAATAAAGCTGCACCATTCTAGCGCTCATTTGCAAAAAACAAACAAAGAAAAAAAAAAAAACCCCGAAACACATTCTCCATTAAATGCAAAAAATAAATAAACAAACAACAACCACCAAAAAAAAGCACTACTGAAAACTGCTGAAAGGGGGGGATGTGAGTTCCAGAAAAGTCAGCGAGTATGTGCCGCTGCTGTTGCTTTTATCGCCGCACTGAGTCTCATTAAATATCAAAGCAAGCGATTTTCCCGGCCAATGAAAAGCACTTAAGAGAAAATGAAGAAATAAACTGCTGCAAATCAGCACCAATTGAATCAATAACCCTGAAAGTAGACGGGAGAACGAAAATGCAGCAAGACGTAATGGTGAACGGGCTTGGAATATTAAATCAGACTCGCAGACATTCAATTAGTTTCTACGGTTGTGGATTCATAAAAGAGAAAAAAAGAAAGATCAGGCTGAAGAAATAAATTTACATTTAAATCTAGGACGAGCCGCACGACAGTTAAATGCGTCTGATCAAATAGCCGCGTTTGGACATTAAAATAAATAAATAATAAAAATCCAGTTCTGACTGCCTCTGGGTAAACAAATTACACACGCATCACAGGTTTAATGTTAACGTACAACTGAAAATTTTGTACGTATCAGGGAAAAGTAGGGCTGGGTGACAGATAGAACATCGATATCATGATAGACGATTACGATACCCTTTTCTGACATTATTCGCATGGTGATGTATTTATTCATTTATAACAATTACAAACTAAACTGTACGGAATGGATGCCATTGATCTGATGCAAGTTGTTAAAACTTAATTTCTGTGTCTCTGTAGGCATTAAAGAAAAGTATAGTCAAACTTTAATGGGTTTTAAAAACATTTTACCACTGTTTTGCAGACAGATTTTTAGCTAAATTACACACTAACACACATTGTGTATCATAGAAATGTCCTCAAGTATTGTGATGTGATAGTCCTATCGCCCAGCCCTAGGCAAAAGCTTAATTGAAGTAAGACAAGACAAAAAAAAAAAAAAAAAAAAAAAAGATTCAATCTTAATGGCAAATGAGCATCTGAGAACCAGATTAATTTAATAAGATTGAGGGAGAGAGAGAGTCTGTTTTTGTGCATTTAAAGAAAACTGTTGTGTGATATGAGAAAAATCTCACTACATACAAAACAGAAATGTTTCACAAACAGCAACATCACGAACATTAAGAAATCTCAGTAACATTCGAGGTCATGCCTGAACACATGATTCTCAAAGGCATGACAAAGTTTTGCTTACAAATGTCCAGCAAATACAGTAATGCTGCATTAACCTTACAAATACTTGTCTATAACAACGAAAAATTATTTTACCATTAAATTTTTTTTCACCTCAGCTGCTTACAGTCTGTAACAGTATTTTTTTATGTAATAAAAAGAAATTTTATCCATGACATGATCCAAACTGTACTTAAATTCTTAAAGATTGTATAAAATTAGCCTAAAACCCCCACCCAAGGCATAGTCAAAGTAAAATTAAAGCTGTTGAACCATTTGGAGTATATGCATGACTTTGGTGTCTTTTGAAAGGTGACTGATGTTTTCCCCCCAGAAGTCAGAATCACTGCAAGTGCTACAGGTATTGAGTAATAGAAGTTTGAACACACTGAATTAGAAGGGGTTTTTTCCACCTGGATTTTTTTTTGTTTTGCATACACCCGCCTGCAGATGACTACAGCTGGGAGATAATAGATGGAAAACAACTGGACCACAGCATGAACCCTTTCCTAATCCAAGTTCAAATTTGATAATACCAAAGAAAATATATATTTTCCACGTTTTCTAAGAGCATGTCCACGTCTTCCCTTCAGCGTGGACTCTGGCTACTGAAGGCTATGGACAGCACCAGAAGCTCCCATTGGTCAAATGAGTGGTCAATCGAAAGGGCAGAGTTCAGTGGCCATTCTGAAATCTAACAGTCAGAAAAATTCACAAGCGAACTGAAGATGGAAGCGGTTAAGATGTTGGACTTCTGATCGGAAGGTTATGAGTTCAAATCCCAGCCCTGCCGAGCTGCCACTGCTGGGCCCTTGAGCAACAGTCTTAACCCTCAACAGCTCAGTTGTATGAATGAGATCATTGAAAGTCACTCTGGATAAGGGCGTCTGCCAAATGCTGTAATGTAATGCAAGTTATAACTGAGAAAAAGTGAATAATTAAGCACATCTGCCAATGATGCAGATCAGACTGTGGATGTTTATTGATGTTAAATGTGTTTTGAGCAAAATTTTACATGATTGGAATGTTTAGACCTTCATCAGTGTGTAACAAGACTAGGGATGTTATGGCACATCTATGACGCGTTCATAGATGACTTGCATCAGTTTTGTAAGTATTTGAATACCGGTGGTCTGAAAGACGTTGATAGTATCTTAAAACAGTTTATATCAATCGAATCTCAAAAATACTCCACAAGTACCTATGTACACACAGAAGTTGTGTGCATAAGCTGTGCACAGTTTTGCTCATAACATGGCAACAGCCCAATAGGTTAAATCGAAGTTTGACGCCATTTTAATTCATCCTTAGACATGATGGGGTTCTCATCTGTATCCCTGAGTGCAGTTTCAGATCAACAAGAACTCTCATACAAAAACACATTGTGAGAGTGGCTATGACCGTTTGGCGTGTCATTTCTACAGATAATGCACCACGACCATGACCCAACTACGTGCTTATCATTTAAAGGAGCAAATGAGCGATATTCACAGCCCCCTACTACCTGTAAGGCAAACGGCCTTACAGACGATATCTTCAGAAAGCCTAACAAAAGCTCATGTAAAAAGCAGGTCAAATAGTTATTCAGAAATTACATTATTGGTCTAGAAATACTTCAACAAGAAAAACTTAAAACTTCTTACAACTTCTACTCTGTCACGGCTTGCAAAGAAACGATTATTTAACATTAGCACTTGGTCAGTAAAGACATATTTTCTGCTCTATAGAAAGACATGCACAACTAAATACGCACTGTTGCTATGGTAATAGCACTTTGTACTGCAAGCAATTCAAAGATATTCTAAATATTCTAAAGATATTCAAGCTGTTACAGAATCAAATTCTTATTTCACACCCAATATCCCAATCCAGCAGACAGAGAGTAGATATCGGATAAAAGCAGTCTTTAACTCGGACCACATCCACGCTACAAAATGTTTCCTCGCGTTAAACCCACTGCTCCACAAACCCACAGCGGGGCACAGCCACAAAAGCTTAGATTCCATTACCCTTCACGCTACAGGTAAGGGAAGACGAATGAGTAGTGGACGAGGTTCGAACACTGAATGGTCATTAATCTGCCTACTTTAAACAGGTATGAGGCGGGAAAAACCTCATTGTATTCATTTGATTAGAGACAAAGTTATGTTCAAAACACACACACAAGCAGGTCACACACACTCACCCGAACTGCCTGGATGGAAGGAGATTGTTCTGCCACTTCTCCAAATCCTTCAGCTGCACGTCAAACCTGGGGCTGATCACGCCGCACTGACCAAAAACAACACAAAAGTTAGATATGAGAGGGGCAAAAGATTCCTTAAAAAAAAAGTTGAACAAACTTCAGACACAGACGAGCCCGTTTAGAGAAAGAAAAAATTCAATAAACCCTCACCTTGTTCAGCCTGCCTGTGAGGTTCACAACGATTTTGCCTGCTCTGTGATCATCAATGATCTCAAATTCACCAATATAACCTAGAGAGAGAGAGAGAGAGATGCCACCATTAGCACAAAGCTTCCAATCCCATCTTCTCA
Source organism: Ameiurus melas (assembly GCA_012411365.1). Lineage (NCBI taxonomy): Eukaryota > Metazoa > Chordata > Actinopteri > Siluriformes > Ictaluridae > Ameiurus > Ameiurus melas. Next base: position 22,376,753 of record CM022753.1, read on the forward strand.
AGCCATGAAAGGAACAAAGTGGTAGTTCTGAACCTTTTAAATCCATCACCTGGACCACTAAAATACATAAAGGACAGTGTAGTAGGCTGTAAAGCATATTCACATGGTATTAAATACAAACCAGATCCTGTGGTCATTTACCATTGTACAGGAGCTCCTCTGATTTTATTTCTATCTAGATTGGCAATGTCTGTGTTTTTTCCGTCCTCCTCTGAGAAAATCTGTTTTTAACCAAACTCAGCTCGCGTCTGCTCATTTAAGCCTTGTAAGACATGTCCGTTATTTTCTATGCAGATGTCACCTGCCAAAATGAAGGGCGTGTGATTATTTGACCACTTGACGCAAACATCCAGGTTTGTAGAAAATACAAACGCGCTCCTCCTGTGCTCATCTTATTGCTGCTCAGATGTGAGTCATCAGTTAGGAGACTGTACAAGGAAGTTTATTACAGACCCTGATAAAACCAATCCAACCCGGATAGGGCTTTATACTCACATTCCTTAATAACGTCACATTTTTGATGTTATTCACATTAAGAGGCGTCCAGAAGCGATGAAGTCCATGTAGTCTAGCTTTAATGGCGCTTTCACTCTACAACTAAGTCAACCATGAGGGCAGTGGTGCCTCAACGGTTAAAGCTGATCAGAAGGGTTACTGATCAGAAGGTTGGGGGTTCAAGCACCGCCAAGCTGCCAAAGTTGGGCCATTGAGCAAGGCCCTTAACCCTCTCTGCTTCATGGGGCTCTGACCCCAACTTCCTAACAAACTGGGATATGTGAAGAAAAAAATGTCACTGTGCTGTAATGCATGTGTGACCAATTACATCACTCTACTCCATATCTACGTTCTGTAGAAAGACAAGTGAGAAACGGTGGCCGTTTTAAACTCATGAGACGACAAATGCCCTGGCATGTTGATATACCAAAATTTCAACGCACTTAAACAATTCAGACCAAGGACAGTTTAAAACACTAAAAACAGGTTGTTTAAATAAAAATTCTTAAATATTAAACCGTTCCCCAAGTTTTACAGCAATTTCCATGACAGGTGTCAATACTTTTGGTGTTGACAGGAGATACGCCTATTTTAATGCTTTGATCTAATGGTATTGCTACAAATGTTTTAATAGTTAAGGAACATGTGGAAGTTGATGTTCACTTACCGTGCTTCATCATGACGGTGAGGAAGCGCACAATGACTTTGGAGCAGGGCCTGATGAGAACCTGGCGCTTGCCGCGTTTCTCCGCATTGTTGATGCATTTCAGCGCATCGGCAAGGACGTTCATGCGCACCATGATGCCTGCAAAACACCACACACACCAGAAGCGTTAAGTATCTAAGTTGGTGCACTTTTCTTTGGACATCAATAGAAAAATATCAGCTGTAGTTATAAATTTTATATACATCAACTTTAACAATGGGTGCCAATAATTCTGGAGCACCATCAGTTTCTCTAAAGAGAACACTACTCTCTAAAGAACCCCAGCATACACCTTCCTCTAAAGGTCATTGGGTTCTTACTGCCCCATCACAACATACAGGGAGAGAAACAATACGTTAATGAATGTATATACTGAATCACGTGACTTCAAGATTAAATATTAATGATAGGAGTAAAATACAGGTCGATGATTGGCTGGGATCGGATTCATACGGCTCATAGCAGTTTTACGCCTCAGGAAGGCTTTTTGGTCTTGTTAGATCCAATAAAACAATCATATTTATATATATATATATATATATATATATATATATATATATATATATATATATATATATATATAAATAAATAATCAGGACCCGCGTTTGCTAACAAGCTAATTCCATTAACGCTAGCTCTCAGGCTAGATAGCAACTTCTAAACACACTCGGTTCATCCAAATAAAATATCAGTACAACTTAAAAAAAAAAATTAACCTCTCCCCGGTGATAAATAGTCCCTTCCTGTCTGTTCACCACCACTGCTAGAGCACAGCACTGAGAATTTAGCTTCACTATCCAGCAGTGTGTAGGACCCAACAACTATCGGGCAAAATAATGATTTATAAGGACAGCATAAAATAAAAATAACCACAGATTCAGACGACACTGTGGTTTATAAAGAACATCCGGTGATTAAATACATGGAACAACCAAAGATGACTTTGATATAAAAGGGATTTTATGATGAACGTATGAAACCTCTACCTTACCGGTTCTGCAATATGGCGGAAAGAGGGAGGAAGGAGGAGCGCGAGGTGCTTAGGGGGAAAAAACAACTCTCGCGAGAACTTGCGTTTCGTAGAGGAAGACCGAGTATGTACATTGAAAGCGAGCGCCTCCTAGAGGTCTGGAATTTAATTTAAAAATTGTTTATTCAAAAATTCAATTCAATTCAATTCAATTTTATCTGCATAGCGTATTTTATAATAGTCATTGTCTCAAAGCAGCTTTACAGAAATAAAAATGTGCAATACTATTTAATATTACTTGTTACAAACACATGCATTATATTTTAATTTATTATATGCTATTTTGTTTTATTTTAAATCACTATTTCTACAATAAAAATTAAACTGGAAGTTAAGAAGGACGAATCGACGAATGATTGCTGTTTGTTTTCACTTCAAAAATAACGGTTGGGAAAATAGTTAAATATCTTAACATAAAATGAAAAATCTATAAAATAAAATAATAAATACATGTATGAATGTGATTATGTCATAGTTAAAAAAAAAATACGTGAGCTGCACAAAGCGCATGCGCGAAATTACCCCGGAAATGAAGCGCATGCGCGCTGTGGCCGACGCAACTGGTTTAGCGACAGCAGCGATGTTTACGTCTCAGGCTTCTTCTTTCCAGGAGTCCATAGACGTTGAAGATAAAGATGCAGACTTCGATAGCGAAGACTTGGCCGCATATGGACAGAAAATACAGCAGATTAACTGTTACTATTCTATATATTATTACCAAAGCGCGAGGTGAGAGGTTTTTCTTACTCCACTGTGTGTACAGTGTATGAGGACTGGTCTTTGACACATGCGCATATTTGTAATCATTTAACAATTTAATGTGCATTACATGTCATCATATGTTTGATGGAAAATACTTCTATTTTATTCCATAACGATGTTGCATTTAATTTTTTTGAGCTTTGTTAGGAAACAATACATCGAAATCTGCTATCTATCGATCTGTCTGTCTGTCTGTCCATCTGTCTGTCCATCCTTCTATCTATTTACAGGCTGAACTGTTTTCTCCCAAATCTAAGAATGACAGAAATGTCTGAACTGTAAAATAAGTTATATATATATATATATATATATATATATATATATATATATATATATATATATATATATATTATTTTAGGTCGCCAGATCTTCCTCATACTAACCCGTCCAAAAATGGTATCATTGTTCATTAATTTCTATTGTATTAATACCTTGATTTCTATATTCCTAACTACCCAGAGGTGAATCTTCTGAGGAGAGTGTATCCTGGAGCCAGAGGAGAGCCGACTCCACCACAAGCCAGGAGGACTTTAGGTAGATGCCGTGTGTCGCTTTATCGTCGTCCTCTCTGTCATTCTGACCTCGTTCTGTAATCCATGTCTGCTTCTGTGTGAACTTCTATTTTTTTCATCCATTTTCTCTGCAGTTGAGTGCAAAAGTTTGGAGACCCTTAGTGCAAAATAGAGAAAAGTATTTAATAACAAGAAGATATTTAGTGTTAAATGTTCCTTAATGATCACAAAAATGACTAATGTAAAAAATTATATTAAATTTTTGTCTTTATGGCTTCAACCTCTTTTGCATCCTCTGAAGAACTTTTAGATAATAAAATTATACTGTTCATATTTTATATCTATTTTTTGGCAGATAAAAACAGGTACTTTTCCCCATTTCAAAAACCAGGGGGGCACAAACATTTGCACTTAATTCTATCTTTTCATCTAACCCTCTATTAGGGCTGCACAACATATCAGTTATTAATCATTACCACAGTATTAATCGTTGCAATTCTGACTTCTAAGCAAGTGAAATACTCTATAATTATTTTTAATTGTGTGCTGTGAATATGATGGTTAATTTCACAGATTCCGGTCGCTCTGCAGGACACTCTGCTCTCATCCTCTTCCTCTTCCTCCAACAGATGACATGGTGCAGATCCATCACAGCTTCTCTCACTCTTCTGCTCATTAGTGCTTCATTTCCAGCTTCACTTTCAGTCCCTTTTTTTCCCTTCTTCTCTCCGTGATGACCAAACTCCTATCTCTTGTCTGTTGTAGTTTAACCCTATTGGACAGCAGCCTGCCATCGGAGGCGGAGCCTGAACTGCGAAGCTACATCTCACGCAGACTGAGTAAAGGAGCCCTGCTAGGTGGCATGGGCAACATCGCTACGGTGGAGCTGAGGTAAAACACTCACATGTGTTTATAAACTAACCTGGGACACTTACTACACACCAGACTCAGAGGCCACGCCCCTTTATCGAGACTGCGTCAGGGGCTACTCCTTCTTCACCGAGACTGCCATAGAGGACACACCTCCCTCACCGGGACTGCCACAGAGGCCATGCCTCCTTCACCAAGACTGACTCAGAGGCCACGCCTTCTTCACGGAGACTGACACAGAGGCCACGCCTCCTTCACCGATCCTCTGAATCGTGTGTGTGTGTGTTTTGCAGTCTTCCCGAGCAGGCAATGGGGTGTTACAGCTGCTTCCTGGAGCAGGAGAAGTCTCCGGAACAGCCCGAGGCGAACGGTAACGGCTGGGTGGTTTGTCTCCTCGGAGGCTCCGAGAAAGGCCTCAACCTATATCCTTAATCCACACGTGAACACAGACGAGCTGCATGGAGGGATCCGTTCCTTATTATAATTTCATGCATGTCAAAGTTCTTTAACCCGCTAACGTTCAGAATCGAGCTGGATAAGTACGTGCAGGGTCTCCAGAGCAACCTGACGCCTGAAGTAAGATACAGGTCTATAATTTTGTAAAGGGATATTGCAGCACATCAGTATTTTAAAAATGTTTATTTTTTCTCTATGTGTTAGATGCAGAATCTGGAGTCGGAGGTGCGGCCTTATCTGAGCCGCTGGTATGAGGAGTCCGTCATGCACATCCACCGAGTGGTGCAGCTGGTGCAGGACAACATCAACTTCCTGCTTCATGCTGTAAGGAACGACTCCAGTACTTAAAACAGAATGTTTGAGCCAAAATTTGTGACTGCAGATGTAGAAATGACTCATTGAGATAAATTTAAATATAAGATGCACACATGAAGTAAGAGAAGGAAGAATGCTTAGATGCTGTACAAGTACAGGGGCTTCCTTCAATAAGAATGAGAGACACACAGACCACACCTTTTTTGTTGTGTCTGACAGACACACAAACCACGCCTCCTTCACTGGGCCGGTCAGGCATATTGAGGTGGCTGTATTAATATTACAGCCTAGTAGAACGGTGCAGTGCATTGTTGGTCCACAAGAGGGCTCCAAAATCTCCAGCTCTAAATCCAGCAGTAAATATGTACTTTTTACTTTGATAAAAACAGCTCTCTAATTTCTGCAGGCTTTGAGTCACACTCATGTGGAGGTGACCGGAGGAGACGAGAGGACCAAGATGGATGTGGCAAGGTGCATTTATTCGTCCTAAATACACCCAAACCCTGATGCTAAACGACCCAACATTCAGATTGTTTCTATTTTCTCATGTCCCTCTCAATTCCCTGTATCCCCATGTAGCAGGGTTGTGTGTGTGTGTGTGTGTGTGTTTATGTTGTACAGATATTTGGTTCATCATCGAGTGTGATGTATGGGGTGTTTTTATTTCTTTCTAAGGTTCATTAAAGCAGCGAGTCTTCAGGGTCTGGTGCAGGAGGAACCGAACACTACGTCGCTGTGTAAAGCCATTTCTGAGGCCTCGCACTCGGACCTGCTTATTGACTGTTCCGACGGAGAGACGACGTTCACCAATGCAGGTTAGCATTCTGAATGAGAAATGGAATGATAAGGTCTGTAATGAAGTGATGTGAGATCTGAAACTGAATTTAATTTACATAAAAATGATCTTTGATCTTGACACCAAAGTGAATCTGTTATCAACTGCAGTTGTTGGATGATTGAATTACCATTTAACTTCTTATTTATTATTATTTTTTAAATCTACATTCAAATTGAGTGCAAATTACACCTCAATTAAATTTCAATTCAATTTTATTTGTATAGCGCTTTTTACAATCGACCTTGTCTCAAAGCAGCTTTACAGAAATATCAACACGGTATGCAGATAATGAAGGTGTGAATTTATCCCAACTGAGCAAGCCACTGAGTGGTGACGGTGGCAAGGAAAAACTCCCTAAGATGTTTTAAGAGGAAGAAACCTTGAGAGGAACCCGACTCAGAAGGGAACCCATCCTCATCTGGGTAACAACAGATAGTGTGAAAAAGTTCTTTATGGATTTATAAGAAGTCTGTAAGGTCCCAGGAGCAGCCGTAGTCCCAGCAGTCTGGAATTAGAGAGGACTGGAGCTCCATCCAGAGGCAGAAAGGATCTGGATCTCTAGTATCTCCATAAATTCGTGTGTGGCTTGGCAAAAGGTGAGCGGGAGAAAAAAGATAATTATTTCTGAAGTAGTAAGATAGAATCTAGTCAAGGTAGGCTTGAGTAAAGAAATACGTGTTAAGCCTAGACTTAAACACAGACTGTGTCCGAGTCCCGAACACTAATAGGAAGATTGTTCCATAACTGTGGGGCTCTATAAGCGAAGACTCTTGCCCCTGCTGTAACCTACACTATTCGAGGTACCGTCAAATAGTCTGCATCTTTTGATCTAAGTAGGTGTGGCGGATCATAGAAAACCAAAAGGTCGCTTAGATATTGTGGTGCGAGACCATTTAGTGCTTTTTAGGTTAATAAAAGTATTTTAAAGTTAATGCGAGATTTCACTGGGAGCCAATGCAGTATTGATAATATTGGTGTGATATGGTCATATGTTCTAGTTCTAGTTAGGACTCTAACAGCTGCATTCTGGACTAACTGGAGCTTATTTTATATTCCTACTGGAACATCCAGACAGTAAGACATTACAGTAATCAAATCTAGAGGTGACGAATGCATGAACCAGTATTTCCGCATCATGTAGTGACAATATATTTCTTATCTTAGAAATATTTCTGAGATGAAAGAAGGATATCCTAGTAATATTATCTACATGAGCATCAAATGATAGACTGGAGTCAATAATCACTCCAAGATCTTTAACTGCTGTACATGATGAAACAGAAAGACCATCCAGAGTTAATGTTTAATCAGAAAGTTTATTTCTAGCTACACATGGGCTTAGTAAAAAATTTTTCTGTTTTATCAGAATTAAGTAAAAGGAAGTTAGTTAACATCCAACGTCCTCCGTGGAATTCATTTAACCTTCGCCATGTGACACTTTTTTTCTCGCCAAAAATGACACTTCCTAATTTGCCTTCCTAATTTTGTCATAAGGGTGTAGAAACTGTTGCACTTGATTACTCGGTTACATGGGCGTAACCACACATTCTTTGGAGGCTCATGTCCCTCCCCCACAATGTGGAGGAAATACCAATCTGTCCCCCCAAATATACAGTAGAAAATATGTTGAAAAAGGAGTAAGCGGTAGAAGATGGATGGGTGGATGGAAATATTTTCTATTTGTCCCCTTTAATGAGCCCTGCCAATGGATCTGTCTTTTCTTCATCTATTCTTTTTATTTATGTCTATTCCTTTTTAATATATTTTCGTTTGTTAAGGAAATAGGTGTGTGCCCTCCCTGCAATTGTACACTTGGTTGCGCCCATACTCAACACAAGTTGATTGATATATTTTCGCAGCTCAGTCTGTAAGAAATGGAGACAGCAGCCAAGCGTAGAAAAGTGCAGCATACAACCTTTTTTTCAGACAGTCAGTAACTAGATACCTAAATAGTAGGTAACCTTAGTTTAGTATAGAAGGCATCATACCATGGCTTGGTTTGTTCTTAAGAACGTCAATTAACTTTTGATATTTGCACACCCACAATGTAGGTTAGGCTAACGTCAGTTCCGGTTTTTGACCATTAACATTACATTCACTTGCGTATCCTCCTGCCGAGTTCATTGTGAACCCTCGCGTTGTGACAGACTGTTATAAATGTGAAAGTGAGGAAAGTTGCACAGCATTTCGTTCCTTTACACTACATTTGGGCTAAGGGCAACTAAGTGATTTTACAAATATAAGGCTCAGCATAATGCTGAGATGTGCTAGCTTGGCAACGAGAGATATGGGACTGACGTCTGAGTTGTGACCATATTGTAGTTATCCATCCTGAACTAACAGTTTGTCTTTAGAATTAAGAAAAGAAAACTCCAGTACCCTTTACATAGCTAACGTTTCAGGTTACCACTATATATTTTTGTACACTTATTACATAGCAAGCTAAACAGCATGATATTAACATAATAAATGACACCAGTTACACAAACAGAATATTCAGTTTATCACATTAAAATGATCATCTAAGTCAATCATTGATCCTCTGGGAAAATATTGGTACCTGGTCACAGTGCAGGCAGCACTGCAGCAAGAATGAATGCAATGGACATGCATGATCAGGTGTGAAATTGTGTTGTGGACAGTGATGCAGTTTAGTAGAGCACATTGCTACCTAGCTTAATAGGTACCTTAGTAAAGGCACTACAGGCATCTTGTGCCTTTATTAACCATCTTGTGTATGAATTACTGTAGTTTTATGGATTCTATTTGAATCTTAAGATCAGGATACTATGGTCCATTTAACTGCAATCATTGATTGGTGATAAGATGCAGTTATTTCAACACTCCATATTTTGTTTATTTCAGGAGACTCACAGAGATGTAGGGACAGAACCAGACGGACAGAGCAGTGGTTTAGATCAGTGCTTAGAGGAGCTTGGTACCAGCCCAAACCAGCCCAATACCTGCTTCATTGAGACTCAGTCCCTAACAAAAAAGTTAACAGCAAAGTTGGTTTAGACAGTATACATGGCTTCATTACAGCCCCTTGTTGAAGGTCGTGCTTTGTTTTTAATGTACCAAAAATTTAAAGCTCAGTAATCTTTTGCCTGTAAGGCTGATGATGCTTTTATTAAAACTGGATTTAGCAACTGGAAAAAAGCACTCAAAAGGTTCTATCAACATGAAGACCGTGATTGTTATTCAGCGGCAATAACAACATATTTGCCCTGCAAACTGCCTGTCAGTACTCAACTTTTGTCTCAGTTACAAAAGCAGCAGCATGTGGCCAGAAATAGTCTCTTAAAGATTGTGGATGGGATGATGTGCTTGGCAAGGCAGGGTAATGCTTTCAGGGAGCATGACAACATTGAGGGCAACTTCCACCAGGTGATTTAAGTACAAGGCATTGGGTGATGAAGAACTTACGAGCTGGCTTCATTGGCACAATAATTTCACTAGCCCAAAGATTCAAAATTATCCATCCATCCATCTTCTACCGCTTCTTCCTTCTTCAGGGTCGCGGGGAACCTGGAGCCTATCCCAGGAACCATCGGGCACAAGGCGGGTACACCCTGCACAGGGTGCCAGTCCATCGCAGGGCACAATCGCGTACACATTCATACACTATGGACACTATTTAGACACACCAATCGGCCTACCACGCATGTCTTTGGAATGAGGAAACCGGCTCCCCGCAGGGAGCACAGGGAGAACATGGCCCCAGCGGGACTCGAACCCCGGACCCTGGAGGTGTGAGGATAACGTGCTAACCACTAGGCCACCGTGCGCCCAGATTCAAAATTAGTTCCTTAAAATTGTCAGTAAGACAATTATACGTGAAATTACAAACGAGCTTCAGTCGTTGCCAGTGGTTCAGTATTCCCTTACATTTATATTTATATTTATTCACTTGGCAGATGCTTTTATCCAAAGCGACTTACAAATAAGCAAAGCGATATATCAAGCAAAGAACAATACAGTTGATGTGTGATGTTATAATTGATGGGACACAGGATGCAGCAGGAGTTGAGCAGGAGTCCTTCTGTCTGCGTTTCATTGACAACAACTTGCAACTAAGGGAGACACTGATGCCAACACTCATTCAACACTCACATAATTTAATTTACAACAAGATTATTCATAACTCTGCTATTACCTTTGTTGTCTGTCAAGGTTTTTACTTTTATTTTTTGTAAAAGTCATTCATTCACATTACACTTTTCAGTGTAAATGCATAGACTTGCTTTAAGATAAATAAAGATATATAAATAATAAATATAAATTTGGACGTCTGTTGTGATTTTTTTTTCTTTGATAAAGGAATAACCTGTCATATGTTCAAGTACAGGATGTTATATGTGCAAGTACAGGTTGTTGTAGTCACATTGTTTATAATTTGTACCCATTAGAAGTTATTCTATTTGCTACTACTGGAAAATGCATAACTCTTTTTGGCAGGTGCGCTTTCTTGCATTTTACCGCCATCTAGTGGGTCTTGTTGAAATAGAAAAATATTTTAGTAAATGAACCATTTCTTATTTTGATTTCTTACTTTGTAAGAGGTTAATCGGAAGTAACCTGCTTGCATGTGTCTAAAGATTCTACATCTTTGTATCACATTCTTAGAAAATATCCTAAAATGTTTTTCGCTTTGAACGCCTTTGCTTGGAAGCATCTGTGGGGAAATTGTATTTACAACATATATAGTGCTGAATTTAGTTTCATAGGTAGCCATCCATTCTGAGTTTGTTTAAAAGTCATGATTGCGTGTTTAAATGTTAGCATATGTGGTTTGCCTACACACATCTTAGCTCGCCTCTACTTGGTGTGGTAGATTATGGAGCAGAGAATACATCTGCCCACAGGACGTCCACAGCACCCCACAATTTCCCCATGCTGTGGGGCCTTCTATCACTCAGAAATCATGTGAATATAAACAGTAACTGTAATCCTAAAACTATGCTCCAAATATGTGAATTTTCAGTATCAACTTTGGATGTTGGGGGGTCTTGCACACCCCCAATGTCCATACCATGGCTACGCCTTTACTCGGTTATTATCTGCTTTGATGTCTTTTGCACACAAGAAAAAAAAAACAGTACAAAAAATACTTGCGTATTCATACTTTACTCGTGACGCTGCACATGTGTGAATAATAAACGATTGTTCTGTTTTCAGTGACTAACCGGTTCTGTGACGAGTGGATCCAGGCATTTGTGAACGCAGCTGAGCGTTTTAACCCGTTCCTCCTGCGCCAGATCCTGGAGAACTTCAAGCTGAAGGTGTGTGTGTATGTGTCTGTGTGTGTGTGTTTGCATGCACAGCGTTACTTCATAGAACAATAGATAAATCTTTAAGACACTTTAGAAACAGGATATGTTGAAGAGATATTATGTAATGACAAAAATGATCATTTACAGTTTCCTGATTTTAGTATGATGGGAAGGCACATGTGTCAGTCAGTTTCAAATACACAAATTCTTTTCAGGACGCTGTTTACATCCCCCATGGTTTCTGATCGAATGACAGAAAATTCACTATGATTTTTCAATTTATCAAACAAAAACAAATGTCAACATACAGATAATCACTTAACCCTCACAAATTTGACTGCTAGCACAAATGAATCTGCCTTACTAAATTTGTCCTAAGGGTGTACAAATTTTCACACTTATATAACGTATAGCAGTTTACATTAAATCGGCACACATCTACGATCAGAAGCAAAAAAAAACAAGAATAAATAAAATAAAATTACACAGAAAATAAAAATCTCGGGCAATAGGTTTACATGTAATGACACCGTTCCACCACTAGAGGTTAGTGTTGATATAGTGCTGTATTTGTTATATTAAATGTTACTGGAGGATGTTATTAAAAAGCGACGGACCATTGAACTGTGATGTAAAATATGATATGGTTTCTGGATTGAGTTACATTATGTGACTTCTGATTATCAAAATGTTTTGTGTGTGTGTGTGTGTGTGTTTATATAAAAAAAATAATAAAAATAAAAAAACAGGCCATCCAGGACATGAACAACCTGAAGCGCTTTATCCGTCAGGCAGAAATGAGCCACTACGCTCTGTTCCGCTGCTGCCTCTTCCTGCAGAGCTGTGGAAACAGAGACGTGCTGCTGCAGAACGCTCGAGCCGAACACAGCGGCCTTTCCGAAGCCTGCAGCATCATCCGCGTGCTGGAGGAGTTCCTCGGCGAGCAAGCGGCGGTCACGGCGCAGTGACGCGTCCCAGCTGGATCAGGAATTGCGCTCTGTGCTGATGTTGACGGTGCAGTGAGGCCACATGGCCTGCAGGGGGCAGAGCGTAAATTAAATGTTCTTCACATACATTCCTACATTTCCTGTCATGCTTAATCCTTGACTGTGAATATAAATTTCGCTCATGTACTAATCCAAGGTGAGTGTCGTCCAATTTGATCTTGTATACACACCCACGTCTAATCATACACGCCTCTGATCACATTGTCACTTTCTTCAAACACTAAGAATGAAAAATTGTAAAGCTTATTATCAGAATTTTCCCATCTCCATGATCACGGATCACAAGCTAACATAAGTAAGGGTTATTAATATTTTTTTTTGTGAATTTTGTGATGATCATCATCACTGCTCTGTATAGTGAATTTAACCAAACGAATGAAATTAAATGTTTTGTTTATTATTTTGTGCTGTGTTTATTCTTCTCTTATGAGACACTGTCTATCTGTGTGAGTCTTAGTGAACTTGAATGTAACTTACTGTGAATAAATACACATAAAATATTTTGTCAATGTGAAATGATTTTCTACATGTGTGCATATGGGTCAAAGGTGAAAAATCATCTAACTTTCTAGCTTTACACTGGACAGATGTTGGTTTGTTTTCTAAACAATTCTATTCTCTTTGTAATAAAACAATTCATGTGGGGTAAACAGATATTCAACCTATTAATAAAAGAATACAGGCTTTCTACTAGAGCTGCATCCAAAAATAAATGTACCCCAAATTACGTGTAACATCCTAAAAGAATCTCATTTATTTATAGAGTGAAATTCGGTTCAAGTTAATTAAACCGAATTGCATCCCATCCCTATTTCTACAATTAGTACTCGAGTTTGTTTACTAAGTCTAAGAAAACGACAGGTTACAAAAAACTATTAAAAATAATAAAATAAATAGATTTTATAAATCATATGATCTGTGCTGAATATTAAAGCTAAATTGTCTGCCTCATTATAGCTTTAAAATATTATTTTTCTTTTAAAAATAACAAAATAGCATATAGTATAAAACTATTAAATAAACCCATTATTATTATTATTATTATTATTATTATTATTATTATTATTAGTTGATGGTGTTTTTTTGTGTTTTTTTAAAAATCCCTGTTTGTTTAAATCAACACTTACTTTGTTTGCCCAGTAGAGGGCAGTGTGATACAACAAATCTCTCCACTACCTGGTCTTCAAAGAACAAAAAACTGTCTTTGGTCAGTTGTGTATTTTTGTCTTTATAAATTAGACACTAAAATGGACAATAATTGAAGTAAAACCTGATCCTCTTAGAGATTGAGTTGCTCTTGGTGTTGATGGTTAGCATGGAATCAAGCCTTTTATACTTTTTCTTAAACCTTTCCTCCTGACCTTAGACATCCATTCAGAGCTCGTTAATGAGCTGCACCTGATGCGCAAACCAGGAGAAGATGCTAAATGCAAAAATGCTTCACTCCACAGCTCTATTGGAGTTCTAGTTACTGTATGTTCTCCATGCACATCAGGACAAATGTTCTAGGAGAAATGTGCAGTGCTTCAGGGCTCATTTCAGAGCAGAGCAGATGTTGTGCTCAGTCAGGTGTTTGGGCTTTTCCTCGTTAGCAGAATGCAGCACCTGCCGCCCTGAACACAAGCGTCCACCATTAAAGCTGTTATTTTCCTGCTGAAATAATCTTCTGTTCTCCACATGGCTTCATTTTCAATAAGCTTCCATCAACAGGGACTAGTGAGACAGGTGACTTATGGATGTGAAGTGTATGTGAGTGTATGTGTGTGTGTAGATGAGTAGGGGACATTTAGCGGTTAAAGAGTGACCCCGGCTCATAAATCTTTCTCCCAGAGCCACTCGATCAGACACACTGCTCTGGTGTTGGAGGACTTCGTCATCCACACTGCAGTTCTGTCACCATCAGTCACCGGAGCAGGAACATGGAGGAGGTTCTACTCAGAGAGAGAGAGAAATATTTGTCTTGATCAAGGTTTGAGGGTGTGTATAGATAATAACATGGCCGTTTAATGTCCTTTAGCTTCTGGGAGAATTTACACAGGAGTTCAGGGCTGGGTTTCAAAAAAAAACTTCATAAAGTTCTTAAGAGAGTTCAATGTGATGCTCAGGAAACAGAATGAATTCTTATGAAATAATAAACCTAATCTAAAAAATTCACACACTTTTCAAACAAAATACAAGTGTAAAGTGTGTTTGTTATATATTTTAAATACTAAAAGAAGGAAACCTCTTAGAGACTAGGAAAGAAGTTTTAAAATGACATGTTCGTTACAATTTTCATGACTCAACTTGTACGAATGGTTAAGGTTAGAGTAAGAGGCTTGTACGAAAATTGTCATACCTGTACAAATATGAACAAATCTTTAAAAAAAAATTTGTGCTTGCATATGAATAAAATTGAGGAAAAGGTACAAACATTACCTCCACCTATACCCCCTAACCCTAACCTCACCCTCTGTCACAATTCGGCTACTATCTGTACTAAACAGTATCTCGGATCATACTATGTTGACCAGAGTATCCCAAATATACCCAGATGCTCTTCTATTTATGGTAAATAAATAGTATGATTACCCACAATTCCTTGCGCGATGGAGGAGTTTGCTTCGCCAAATTTAAAGAATGATAAATGAAATTACACAGTATAAATTATATAAGGGTGCACGGTGGCTTAGTGGTTAGCACATTCGCCTCACAATTCCAGGGTCCGGGGTTTGATTCCCGCCGGGGCCATGTGTGTGCGGAGTTTGCATGTTCTCCCCGTGCTGCGGGGGTTTCCTCCGGGTACTCCGGTTTCCTCCCCCAGTCCAAAGACATGCATGGTAGGTTGATTGGAAGGTTGGTAAATTGTCTGTATGAGTGTGTATGTGATTGTGCCCTGTGATGGACTGGCACTGTCCAGGGTGTACCCTGCCTTGTGCCCGATGCTTCCTGGTATAGGCTCCAGGTTCCCCATGACCCTGAAGGAATAAGCGGTTGAAGATGGATGGATGGATGGAAATTACATAAGGAATAAGAAAAGCTGTAAAGCTAAAATTTTTCTGCAGTATGTGCAGTATACATAAGTCTTTTTAGTACACAGTATACATTATAAATCTATGAGCTTTTTATTTCTGCTTGTTAGACATCGAGTGTAAATAGAGCCTTCCTCTCCAGCTCGCTCACTTTTCGCACCCATAAAGTTCATTTCTCATTATCAACAACCACATCTCCCAGATCAGCGCTGTGCATCTGTGGCATGCATCATCACTCCAAAGCTCCAGAGGCGCGAGCCGCCTAATTAAGCCACAGGCTCTGGGAAATTGCCAAATTTGCTGGGAGATGAATAACCCTGGTATGTCTCTCTCACCAGCCAAATGAATTCTCCAGCGTGTCCCATTTCTCTTGGAGGGCCATCCATCAGACGAGTCCCCTAATCGATTTATTCACAGACTCCACGTCTGCCACCATCTCGCTGGCTTTGGTGGAGGCTTCTTCTCGGACCATCTGATACACCTCTGTAGTGCTCCCTGTGGTCCAGTTCAAGGTTTCCACAGCCATATTTTCCAGGAGATGCTGTTATAAATCAGTAGTGTGGGTTGTCCAGTGAAGACGAAGAACTATCAGCAGGTTATGATTTCTAGTTTTAAATCCAGCCAGCACCGATTTCTATTACAAAGTTTACTAGAAGATGCTTGAGGTAGACGTTTGGTGTGATGGTGCAATACAAAATCACGTCCTGAAAAGATATAATGACGTTATTTGGTTAGGGAAAGTAAATGTAACATGCGTAAAGATGAGTCAGGATGTAGGTGTGTAAAAAAATTAAAATAAATAACACACATGGAGGCAGTGGTGGCTTATTGGGTTACTTGGTGGCTTGGCTCTGGGTTACTGATCAGAAGGTTGGGGGTTCAAGCTCCAGTGCTGCCAAGCTCTTAAGCCTCTCTGCTCCAGGGGCTCTGTGTCATGGCTGACCCTGTGCAATGACCCCATCTTCCTAACATGCTGGGGTATGAGAAGAAAATAATTTCACTATGTGGCCAATAAAGACTCATTATCACTATCATTAATAATAAAGAAAAACACACAAGTAATACCAGACACTCTTCATGATGAGACAAAGGAGCATGAGGGTATATAAAGATAAACTAATCAAGGGATGAACACAGAATAGGTGCACACATTAGATAACATACTGGTAACATAACAGGGGTGGAGACAGGACCAGAACACAGAAGAAAACAAACAAACAAACAACAAAAAAAACCTATAAAGGACATAATTTTTGATGTACTCAGAATGTTCCAGAAACTTTCACACTGCATGATAAACATGTCATAATTGCAACAAAACCGGTCTCTAACATTCTTCCCATAACATTGCTCATGCTACAGGAATGTCCCATGTCATCCGTCGAAGATCCACTAACAAAGCCGACTAGATATTGAGGATTTCTCTGCGTTTTTTTTTTTTTGGGGGAGGATTGTTGTGGCCAAAAATTCTTGTTTTTGCTGAGTTTGCTTGCAGAGTTTTTTTTGTACTTTTTTACCTTTAATTGTACTCATATTTGAGGCACCTGAATTTAATGGCTGAATGTGCGTCGTGATGATGTCACATGACGTATTTTGGCCAAAATCTACAGAAAATCTGTGGTAATTTGGAAAAATTTCAAGCCCCATCAGAATATTGGGGAGTTTGCTTGAGTTTGCGTTAATTTCTGTAATCGCAAAATCCTGAAAGGACTGAATAACATCCATATTTAGTGGACCTGCTACAATATTTTTTCAAGTACACGATTTGATCGGATGAAGTACTTTGCTGGGTCCGGGGCCCCCACCCCCCCCCCGGGGGGGGGGGGGGCGCGCAAAAAAAAACACAAAAAAAAAAAAAAGCACCAACAAAAAAACACCCTTAAAAAACCCTTTTTTTTATTAGACGCCATGGAATTTATTTTTTTTTTAATTGATTTCCCAATGCAGTTTGTTTGTAAAAGAATTACAAAGGTTAAGATTAGTATAAGGTATGTATGTGAACATAATCCAACCATGTTTTCGCCATTCAGTGCTTTACTGAAGCATTTTCATCACATGTGCTGTTTTTTGCTAAGCCCTATGTCAAATCCTTTTAAAGCCATAATCACTAACAAGCCCTGGCTGATGGACGGCCACAGAACAGCAGAATCGACCCCCAGTGACATTGTGCCAGTCTGGACACGTCCTGTTCTGCCAACTGGTCCTGAGTTTTAATGGTCTTTTGATGGACTGACCCTCTGTCCCGGGGAACCTGTGGTGACGGCCGTATCAACATCTGCTGCCGAGATGTCGTTGTCCTTTTAACTGCCAACACCGAGACCACGGGCAGCTCATCTGCAGAGTGTTTATGCATGCTTAGCTCACTCTGACCGTCTGTGACACTGAATGAGACAAAGAACATTGATGGAAAAGGAGTCTGTTACCTGCTTCCTGTCCAGTTACAACACCCTTCAGAATTATTGGCACTCTTCCTAAAAATGTGGAATAAACCCCAATATTTATCTCCAATATTTAACCAATATTTTTCCATCTGCTAATTCATATTATCAACATATTTGGCAAACAAATGTGGACTTTGTGCAAGAAAAGCACTTGGATCTCTTATACTTTGGAGCTGCTTTGTGGCTACGTACCAGATAAATTCTGCCAAGGTATTTCATCCCAAATCCTGGCTGACTCTGCCAGGAGGTTACGACTTGGCCACAGATAGAGCTGATGAGCCAAACATGGGTCCAAATCAACACAGAAATGACAGTAGGACACCAAAAATCAGAACATCTCTTTCAAAATATATAAAAAATTAATCTAAAGTAAAAAAAAAGCAAAGTAATAGACTCCATGTCTGTAGACTGAAGGATTTTATTGTAGATAAATCGGGTTATCCAGGATACTATTTTATTCTATGTTTGACGCCACATGACTATAAGATATTAATATAGTGAGAAAAACTTTCACGCAGGTGTAAACAATGACAATGAACTGCAACACTGAATCAAAATGATTTTATTTTCTTTTAGCCCGTAACACACAGAAGTGTCTGTTATGCTAAAACGAACAGAAGTTGGCTTTGAGAAAATAATCATGGGAAAAAAACAATCTCAATCGTTTACAAAAGCCTGGAGTCTCCTGAGGTTAGTGATTGCTGTTTGTTTGGCTGGCTGTGTCTCTTTTTTTTATATAGCGCTTTAGTAAAGTCTATCACCCTGTTTGTGAGAGTATTATGGCCCAGTGCGATCCCAAATTACAAATAAATGACACAGCAAATTGGAAAATTAGGAGGGTAGGGCAGGGTAATTTGCTAGCAAACAGGGTAAAACCAATTCATTAAGAGGCCTGAGGGGAAAAAATGAGTAGCTGTTCATGGAGGAGAAACCCAACCCCCCCCTCCCCACCCCCACCCCTCAAATTCAGCTTCTTTTGTCCTTCATCCTACCACAGGGACAAAGTATAAATTAACACTGATGCATCTGAATTTTTGTGTTCAATTCTGGATCCTGATTGGTCAGAGGAATGTTGATCAATTTTCTATAACAACAGCTCTGACAGTAGTGCAGCTGCAAATCACAGGTTTTAACAAGAGTAATGTGCTCGTTCTACTACGTTATAATTACTATAGCAACAGTTCATTCACAGGGATGTGTACAGCGGATGCTTAATTTAAAAAAAAAAGGTGCGTAATCGTTGATATGGTGAAGTCTTCTGTAAGGAGATGTTTATGACGTGCATGGAAGGAGTCTCCAGTTTCAGTGCTTTATAACAGGTAAAGCTGTAACTATTCATTTTCGGACACATGAGTTTTCACTTTGCGTTTTTTCAGTATCGTGACAAGCTGTCTTTTTTTTGTCTTATTAAAAAACAGTGAACGTGCTCATTTATGGTAATATTAAATATTGTCATCGAGCAGTTTAATAAAAGATCGACATTCCTAATAAACAAACCAAAGGAACAACAAATCACATGATTAATTAGTATGTAATAATTACATTATATCATTTATGTACAAATAATGTTCCATCATTTTAAGAGTTAAGTCCATCATTTTTTAAGTCCATTTCCCATTTGTTTTATTTTCAACCACTGTTATTTATTCTTATTTATTCTGGTGAAAAATTTGCTCCTACAACACCGACACTCAGAAAAGTAGATCAAAGATCAAGTGCATCACCTTTATTTATTCCAACAAACAAGTCACATGCCAAATGATTGCAATAATTAGACTGTGTTTGTCGTTGGACTCAGTAGGTGGTGTTCAGGGCTTAAACAATACTCCCTTCACACACGCGCTGGACATCATGCAGAGTGGTGAAGAGTCAAGGGCCAAACAAAACCAACACCTGATTTCACTAATAACCCCGTCTTTAAATTACCAAAGAAGCCTATTTAGAGAAAGAGTCAAGCAGCGATTTCTCTTTCTCCTGGTCTCCACATCTCTTTTTTCCACTTCTGGCTGCCATCTTTTCAAGCCTTGATAGTACACCTACTTTACTTGGCTTGAGTAATAAAGGCCACACCTCCTTCATTTGACCTGAGGCACAGAGGCCACGCCTCTTTCACTGGGTGCAGAAGCTATACCTTATTCAAAATGCCTGGGGTACAAAAGGCTCACCTCATTTACTGATACTGTCATGCGCATAAGCCACGCCTCCTCTGGGACTTACAAGCACATAAGCCATACATCATTTACCTAGACATCCGGTCTCAAGTCACTGATTTATCTCCTTTTCTGGCTCTGTTCTTTGATTAAATTCAGCTTTTCATGGAAGTAGCATTGAATAAAAATATCCATAAAAGCGTGTAATTTAATTTGCATAATAATGTCATCATTTAAGGATATTTGCCTGCTTGATAAAAACACGATATAACAAAAACCCACCTGTTCTTTTGGTTCTGTGTCTCCATTTCTTTGGCAGAAGCGTGGCTTTGATTCTCCAGGTCTCTCAGGAGAACCAGCTCCTCTCACGCCATCTGTCCCAGTGTTCCTGAGCCTTCCAGTGATGAAAAAGGTCCAATCAATCGTGGCTCAAACAGTGGCCATGTTGGCCTCCAGCCATCTCTGCACTTACAACATGCTCAGCACTTCAGCTGGATTAAATATAACATTTGGAGAAATGGAGAAATGTGAGCGGGAAACTAGAGCGGAAAAAGTGTTTTCTGTGATATGGGAAAATACAGTATAACTGCAGCTTAATAAACTGTATATGAGGTGCGACTCTGATATTTTGTGTGCATTCATCAGGGTTCAGCGGATGTCTTTGACTTATTTCTCACTACTTATTACATGTCACTCCTTTTCCTTTGCCTCTATTATTATTAGATAAACAGTGAAACATCGGGGATGATCTCCTCTGCGTCAGCTTCATTTTCTCTCACCCTGGCCTAGTTTCCTCTAAATCGCCGATGACTCTGCTGCTCTCTGCCATGCATGATCGCAAGCAGCAAAGCAATAAATGGCTTATTTACTCTTCTCCAAACCCAGACCAACCCAGCTTTACCGGGGAGGCACTTTCATTCCCTTTTATTGCAAATACACATCAAATGAAACAGTCATGGAGAGAAATTACACCACGGTTCTGCAGGACTGCAAGTGACAGAGGCAATAACTGAACATGTTTACGTGGAGGAAGGTAGGCTAATTATACAGCTGAGAAAACTCTCAATGTCGGCCCATATGTGGTGTCGCAGATAAAAAAAAACAATCCCCATAAAGGCGTGCAGTCATACATACAGTATCGCTGTATACTGGATGTCGTCCATTTAGATACGTGCTCTCACCTTCGAAAGGCGTGAATTTGCTGTGAAGTTGTCATGTAAGCCTTTTTTACACTAAAGGTAGCACTTTCTCTAAGTAGCTCACACATTTTCTTTTTTTATTACGTTATTAATATTCTCCAATTGGACAGAAGACTGGAGTTTCTCCAAATATTCCATCCATCTATATACATCTATATACAACCATGTTGATTTGTTGCTATTATATTTTTTCCCCTGATTGAATTGTAAAGGCTCAGGTCTATAAGAAGTGAAAATAAAAACTGAGTGACTAAGTCATGTGATGAAGTGGATACCCCAGTGATTTGCCAAAAAATGTATCCATTATTTATCTGTTTATAGTTACATTCAGTGTTTATGCAACCAGTTAGTTCCTGTTCTCACTTACGCTATAGCAGCTATAAACATCATTATTTATAAACATAATTTTTTCCATCGATCTTCTGCGTCTCATTCACTCATTATAACATGTCGTTCCCTAACCAGCCCTCTCTTTATTCTCTCGCTTCAAGTAAATATGACAAAAAACGCAACTTGTCATGTTGCAGAGTGTAAACTCCTCTGTCCTGAAGGTGTTAGAAAATTTTCAGAAAATTTACAACTTTATCTCTGACTCTTACAAAGCGCTGACACTGGAGACTCCTTCCATCAGTGTTAAATAAACTTCCCCATCAACAATGTTCATCAACAATGTTTTCGTCTATTATAAGTCCCTGTGTATGAACTGTTGCTATCGAAGCAATAAGCTATTAGAGCAAGCGCATTGATATACACCTGTGATTTTTTATTTACTATTTTAAATAAGTGATTATTGTATAAAACTGGGTTGGGGTGGGGCTTCGTGGGGCTTCATATTGGCATTTTTAAAAAGGGTAAAGGCTTAAAGAGGTTTCTTTGGCGTGATTACATCATTCCAGATCATTTTTATGCGCTATAATTCTGTATCATTTCAGTGATATACATTTTAAAAATCACATAAAAAAATTCTGTGTATTTAGATTTCCTTGAAAGCGCCTCAATCAGGCAAAATACATGAACATGACCTGGTCTGACGCATTATAAATCTGAAGTAATGATGTGAGCGATGTGTAAAGTTCGCTGTCCTGACGTGGCGCGTATGGCGAGTGGAAGTGAAGCAGGGTGACTTTACTGATCCTGGCACAGACAGTGTTCTTTCAGAAAGATAAATATATTAGTTGACGCATATCCATAGGGCTCATGGCGGGATCTATTTTCCGCCTCAGCATGTGAGGTGTGATGGATGGAGTGGCTCTTTTGGCACACTCAACATGCCGCGGGGAAATTAGGAAACGGCGACAAGAAGGTCACCGTGAGCTGCGACTGAAGGCCAAAAAGTGCATTCTACTCTAGCAAATAGTAATGTAGTATGAGGTCTGCATCTCATTGTGTGTTAGATAATCTGTTATAAGAAATATGTTTTACTTCTGCTTGGAGTTTCTACACTTGTGGATGGTGCCACATGGATCCCAAAAACAGTTCTGCCCAAATCTCACCCTTTCTTCAGGGTTAAATATCACCTGGATTATGTAGATTTGTACCTAAAAGCTGCTTCTATAATCAAAATGTCCCGTGCTCATCCAAAGACACAATCTTAACCACAATCTAATGCACTCAGTAGCAAGCTGTTTGCCTTTACTCTTCTAAGTGAAGAGAAATCACAAAAATTACACGAGCACAGATAACACAGAGCAGGCACTCAATTAATGTAAAGATAATTATATTTTAAAAAACTATTTTGTGTGGTCTGTCCAATTTTTATTTTCGTCAGTCCAAATCTCCAGAGCACATGGCATTTCTGCAGCACACCAGCTCTGTTGTATGGATAAGAATAAATAAATAAATAAATACATAAATCTACGAAAATGCTTCAACACAAAACACATGGCGAATTTGATTTACTTTGTGCATTCGAGTCGATTCAGAGTTGAATCGCTTTCTCACAATAATTCACAAAAGAAAGACGTCTTTATTTACATCCGCATTTCTCTGCTGCAAATCTATTCGGCTAGTTGAATTTGAGAGGTGTGTTTTTTTTTATTTATTCTTGTATAAAAGCTGAAAACATCAAAGCTGATGTTTGATGTTCAATTTTAGCTTCACTGAGAGCACATTTTTCACTCAGGACATGACAAATGACAGATGACAAAAGCATGCCCTTCGTGTCGATGTCTCCCGGTCACATGGCGCGCCTCTGTGGTTTCAGACGTGCCCTTGATCCGAAGGGGAGAAGGTCCCCGAGGGATGTGTAGTATCTGTGAAAGATTTATCACCGTTCGGGGGTATTATACAAGTTATCATGTGACCTGTCCCACACTTGTCCCTTGACTGAGAGATTTACGACAGATATGCCGGATTTCCTGCCACCACAATATCCACAACCATCTTCTAACATGGTGTCAGACAAATGAGATTATGACCAAGATTGAATATTGCCCATAGTTTTTGTCCATCACTTCATTTTACGGCTTCACGGACATGAAGAACCAAAACAAAAATGATAACATGTACATGGAGTGGATACAGTAATGGAAACCTCACGTGAAAAATCAGTTTGACACATGCACCAAGCTGTGGTCCAATCTGAGGCTCCCTACTGTCTTCACCATGAGAGTTATAAAGGTTTCCTTTTTTTAAAGGTTCCCTTTCTATATATGTCAAAAACACACAACTTTTTACCATTAAGGGTTCTTTGGTGGTTCCTCTGGAGGAATCATTAACCCTTTATATTTTATTACTACCTAGCTCACATCAGTGTCTAGCTTGTAACAACCAAATGGGTTCAAATTATTAATCAGTTTGGTGTTAAATGGGATTTAAAATACAGAATTCTTAAATATTTGGTAAAAAAAAAAATCATGCATACCACATGTATTCATGTCTGATGAATGCATTAGAAACTTTGTGAGTCTTAAGTCTTAAGGCTTTAAACTAGCAAATTTCATGGTGGTTCTTAGTGTGTGGTTCTACAGTTGTATTACTTAGAGCCTTATTTTTGACTTTTCTCTTCATCCAGTGCCTCTCCAAATGAATAAAAATGGTGCATGCAGTACATTCAAAGTATACCATTCCTTTAGGGAGAAAACAAATCCAGCGATGTCAGCAAAAATAAATCATCTGTTCTTTTGTATCATTACCACCAACTGATTCTCTTCTCTTCAACCAGATGTTCTGTACCTGCCTCACTTTGCTTTCATACCCATCACTGCCTCGTACCAGTCTCCAGGCTCCGGTCAGAGGGATGCAGGAAGACTCTGCTGATGCTATGTGATTTAGCTGGAAGATTGGTTCGGTTCTGAGGTTGAGGAACGTTTTAAACTTGCTGAGGAGACGAGAAGCAGAGCTCCACTGGGTTCCGCTCTGTCTAAGTCAGGGAAAGTTCACACGCTTGCAACATCTGCTCCTGAGAGTTCCAGCCTCGGTTGGTGTTTCTTTGTTCTATTAGAACCATTACCATGAAAAATTGGTGTTTTTCAAAATGTGCAAACCTTCCCCTTCACCTCAACTGACTATTGAAAATGCACCCTTAGTAAATTAAGAAACCTTCTAGAAAAGGTTATTTGGTTGTCCCTTTTGGTGGAGCCCTTAAAGATTTTATATTGAACCCTACCACGAAATGTTTTCCTGTCAGAAATGGTTTCAAGAAGAACCCTTAATTAACCATTGAACCATTAAGAAACCCTTAAAGAACCCTTAAAAACTAAACTCCTCACAGGTTCTAGATATGTAGAAGAAAATTGTGATAAATAATTTGAAGATTTGTACAGCACACTTACCCAGTTATTACAGGC
The DNA here is from genome assembly GCA_012411365.1 of Ameiurus melas. Taxonomy (NCBI): domain Eukaryota; kingdom Metazoa; phylum Chordata; class Actinopteri; order Siluriformes; family Ictaluridae; genus Ameiurus; species Ameiurus melas. Next base: position 22,401,606 of record CM022753.1, read on the forward strand.
ACACTTAAAGGTTAAAAAAGGTTCTTGTTGAAGTTTTAATTTAAAAGCTTCTTTTGCATCCCTTAGTTTCAAGGTTTTTTGTAATAAGTGTACAAGTCAGATGCTTGTAATTCATTAATTTTACATCAGAAATTCCTGGGGGATGAGCTAATTTTTTGGCCTGTAAAGAGAAGACTGAAACAATATTTTTTCTCTGATATCCACCACATGGCAAGCTTCTGAGCAACCCGCATTCAGAATTCAGCATGACAGATTGTGGAATAAATTAATATATTAAATGCACTGATTATGTCCTATGTAACGTTTCAGTGCTTGTCTTGTAAGCATGATGATATCGATTGTCCAAAACAAGGAATTCATTTTAGCTAGGGGACAATGTTAGAGTGTTGGTATACAGTAACAGGGATTTTTCTTTGTGTGTTGGAGTGTGCTAATAAATATTCAAGAGATCTCTGTATGGGGTGAGAAGGCAGCCTGTCTGTCCTCAGAAGCGATACGGTGGAGATAATTAACCGTTTAAGATCGTCAGCACGAAGAGACGACACGATGATTTGCCATTAAAGTCAGTTTGACGCTGCAAGCTTGAAACTTTCAAACTTTAAATATACTTCAATACACTTTTCGACTTCAGTGCACTCTTTTTTCCGTAATGGTTTTGTTTTAGACGTCTGCGTAAATCTGACTTCAGTTACAGGTCGGCTTTATAGAAGAGACTCAGCGTAGGTCGGGGAATTAAAGCTGTCGAGTTTATAACTCACTGATGTGTCCTGTGTAAGTGAGCTTGACATGGTGTGGAATAAATGTGCTGACTTTTATCAGTAGAGATTCAGAGAAAGTCTTTCAGGGGCTTTAGGGATCCTACTGATATAGAATTTGTAGGAAGTTTAAAGAGATTGGGTTGGATTTTCAGCAAATGATGTAAGAAATATGATGAGTGCTAATGCTAATATAAACAATTATTAGATTTCTTGCAAATACTACTTTTTAATGGCTTTTTAAAAAATGAAAATGCGGTAAAGGTAATAATATATTCCATATAGTCTGTTTGCAATTCACTTGACTAATGTAAATGGTAAATGGTAAATGTGCACTTATATAGCGCTTTTATTAAAAAGCACTTTACACTGTGTCTCATTCACCCATTCACACACACACTCACACACCAATGATAGCTAAGCTAAGCTTGGTAGCAGAGCTGCCATGCAAGGCGCTAGCTTGCCATCGGGAGCAACTTGGGGTTCAGCGTGTTGTCAGTGTCCAAGAACACTTCGGCATGTGGAGTCACCCGGGCCGAACTGTAACAGAACTGTTACTAACTAAAGTCAAAATGAGGAGCAGAACCAGGAAGTACAATGTTGTAGAGGGAGCAAGGCTTGGACACAGCTGTACAAAAGCACGCAAAACTTTTTGCGTCTAAAAAGGACACCACAGGATATACATATAATACAAAATACTCAGAACAGTAACACAGAACAGGTAAACACAGTCAGGTAACAAATCGGCAGAGACTGCACCAGAACAGGAAAAAAAAACTTGAGCACATGGGGCACCGTGCTCACATCCTATATTAAGCAGAATTATGTTCTGGTATTCATTTTGTTAAGGCAGTTGTTTATGTAATGTTAAGAAAAAAATGTTTCTGGTATAAACACAAGCACACATTTTCTTTAACAGGATGTATTTCTTGTCTTCTGCTTTCTTTCTTTTTTCCCCCAGTCCTTTATCACCCTGTGTTCATTGTCCTTAATCCAGCCTCCAGTGACTTTTTTGTCATTTGTCACTGCTGTTGTCTAGTTTTTCATTGTTGCCTCTATCTATGCCAGCCACTCCTCTCTATCTCTGTCACTCCATCCCTCTCTTTCTCTCTTTATGACCGCACACCCTATTCCTCCCTCTCTTCCTTCATCTATCCCCCCATCCCTGACTGATGACATGCAGTAAATGCTTACTCCAGCATCACCGCACCTCAACAACACACACACACACATACACACACACACACACACACACACACACACACACACAAGGTTAAACTGGCTCTTTTAAACGCTGGTTATCAATTAAATGTTGACTTGTTAACTGCAGGGCAGGTGCTGGAGTTGGTTATCTATCTGAGAAAGGCCTGGTTGGACACGGTCCAGGGTCATCACACTTCTTAAATCGTTCTCCTCGAATCGATCCCTGTGGCAACGCCAAGAGGACGAAGTTATAATGCACTCGTAATGACAACGGCTCAGAAATTGACAACATGTTAAGTGAATTATCTCTCATGTCCAATAGGAGGAGTTAGACTTGATTAAACTCCTCCTACACTGTGATTTAAAGACATCAACGTTGATTTAGTAGGCTACCTGAATTCTGAAAAGTGTACTTCTTAAGAATGTCTTACCTTATGTCTAGAATTTAATGTGTGTTCAGAGTTGGCTGCAAAATACCAGGATTTAGCCTCAGTCTTCTAAAAAAATGCTCAAATAAATAAATGCTACCTTTTTTGCATACTCTTATTTTTGGTTTGTATACCGTGTTTGTTCTTTGAACAGTAGGCTAGATCTGTCATGGATATCCAGAAGGAACTCTGGACTTCACTTAACAACAGCCACTGCACCTCTGCATCACTGTCACATGACCACCTGCACCTGATTCTCATTCATGTTAACTAGCACTTCTGTGTGTATATAGTCACAGTTTGGTCTACACTCGTTGTCTTGCTTTGATTGTCTTATATTTCCGTTGTTATGTTGTCTAGTTTCTTATTCCTTGTTATTTCTCTCGGCCCATAGTTCAAAGTTCATGTTTTATGTATTTAGTTTATCATGTTAGTACTTGTGTTTCATTTAATAAAATTTTATATCTGCACTTGCATCCGCTTTTGCCTCCATTACATGACAAGATAATCCTGTTTTAAAACATATTTTGGCAGAAACGTATAAATTTATCCCTAATGAGCAAGCCAAAGGCGACAGTGGTGAGAAAAAACTTCCTGGCACGATATGAGGAAGAAGCCTTGAGAATAGCCAGACTCAAAAGGGCTATATTTTATATACATCCTTATCTGGGTGACACCAGATAGCACAAATATAAATCATTTCTCTTTCTATAAACGTGTCAACAGGAACTTATGAGCTCATATGCAACTTATGAGTTGTGATGAATTCGTTATAGTTTTAATTTAAAGTCTATTGTGTTAAAGTTATCAACTGTTCAGTGATGAAGACTTGAATGCAAAACTCTTCTTAGCAATTGCAGTCCTAAGGCTATCCGAGCAAGAACAGGAAATATGAACTGCATTAACTTTTCTAATATTAACAGTCCAACTCTTCATCAGTCACACTGGTGTGTGTTTATTGCGACATTTTTATCCTGATCCACGTCAGAAGTCTTGTTGTTAGTCTCTTATTAGTGCACGGTGCATTTTAATATCCTGCAGAGAGGGCGTTACGGTAATAAGATGACAGCGATGAATATTTCCCTGAGGGTGGAGAGAAAAGAAAAAGGCAATGCGTCGCTTCCGGTGATGCATACATTACTGTCCACTGATCTCATCTAATATTAATATCAATAGGCTGCTTATTTTAATACGTCTCAGTGTAAGAGGGTCGAGGAGAAGAAGATAGATGGCTGACTAAAGAATAAATTCTGCTCTTCCTTTATTGATGGGGCCGACTGGGTGTAACGGAGAGAGCTGATATACTGTAGCCTAAAATATAGCCACAGACTGAAATATGAACTTCTCAGCCACATCGTTGAACTAACTGACTGCGAACCACGTCTCAGGGACGTCATGAGATTTGATGACAAGGTTGCATGAAAAACAACTTCATATTATAAAATTATATGTAGGATTCTTCCCTCCCCCCTGAAAAAAATTAAAATCCATAATTCCTTCAAGCAGCATCGTAGCCAGTCCTTTAATTTATACTGAAAATTTATCTGTATTAAGAGCGCTATCACATGAAAAAAAAGAGATAACCCAAAACCCAAAGTCATCTAAATTAATTATCTAAATTAGAATGAAACGCTGTATCGCATTTACCCAGAATTAGAAACTCGTAGGTGTGCATTAATTAAATCTTGTCTTACACCAGGACACTGCTAAAGTCAAACTTAACTTGTGAATAATTTGTATGAATTTAAACAAACAAGAATGATTAAGTCATAAGAAAAAGTTCTAACGCTAAATTACGCAACCTTAACGCAAACTTAAAGTCAAAATTCAGTTAAATGTCATCAGGTAATGATGTAACCATGACAACAAGAATTCATAACCATTAATGTTAGGTCACGTTTTATAATATGATTGTATGTCCATGTTTAGAAGATATTTTTTCATGCACTGGAAAAACAAAATGCTGGAAATCTCTGATTGAAAACAAATGAACCTGATTGGGAATTAATGAACTCACTGATTCAACTGATTCACATTAGAGATTGAAATAATTCACTGAGTCAAACACTAAGGGTGCTGCTCAATCAGCTCCTTAATTTAGTCGTCAGGGTACTGAACAGGGAATTGGCCATTTTAAGAGCTGTCTCAAACGCAAAATATTACTTTTGCTCGCTAAAAAATCCCACAAAGCATCTATGCTCACTATGTTCCTTTACTGGATATGACATTATGTTTTCTGAAGCCTCTCAATTGGAAAAAAAATGATGGACGAACTCAGCCAACTTTGTTTACAAAGTTTTTTATGCTGCCTATTTTTAACCTTGTTTGTGTGTTGAATGATTTAAAAAATGATTTAAAAAACTTTTAAGTGTTGAATGATTTAGCACATTCGCCTCACACCACCAGGGTCTGGGGTTCGAGTCCCGCCGGGGCTATGTGTGTGCGGAGTTTGCATGTTCCCCGTGCTGCGGCGGTTTCCTCTGGGTACTCCGGTTTCCTCCCCCAGTCCAAAGACATTAAGCCACTAAGCCACTAAGCCACCGTGCGCCCCAGTCTAATCATTTCCACTGCAAATACCATTACAAACCATCAGCTAACCATTAAAACCATTACCATTACTGGTTCTTAATGGTATCCACAAGACATAACGTGCCACCAATAGAAGTCAACAAATTACCAGTACAGACCCACAGGGACCATTACAGTTTCCATTAAAACCAATACAATTTCCATTATAACCATTAAAACCATTACAAATTCTATGAGGGCTTCTATTGTTTGTTTGTTTTCCCAGCAGATTCACACATTTGACTCTGAAAATTCACAGATGTTAAAAAGAACACCAACGGATATACTAAGAATTAAATGCAATATAAAATCATGAGGTTGGTTGTATAATTGTATAGAAATGTTGCGAAGTGAACCAAAGCAATGATTCATCTTAGTGACTCGGTCAAAAGAAAAGTATTGTTCACGTATAAGCATGTCTACATGAGGGTCCTTATTGAACCAATAAACGCTGTACTGTGATAACATGTTCAGCTTGAGCACTGCTATTCATTTTTATGCAATTTAAACATTGGCTTTTATGTGCTGAGAACCTATTATACGCGTGAAGAAACCCAGCTTTAAATGCAAGTCAAGGTCTTGCTGTTTAAATACAGATCGTACCTTGTTATTTCTAACCCTGTTCAGGATGAAAAGGCCTTTATTGCTGGATTGAAGTGCTGGTAGAGAGACGTGGAGGAGGGAGGCGGTGCGAAGAGTGGCGAGATGTTCAACTTCAAATAGTGGAGCATGGCACGAAGCAGCTTGTTTATCAGGGAGGCTTGTGAGATTCAATTAAGAGAACACTTTGATTTCTTTTTTTTTTTGTTTGTTGGTGTTTGTTTTGGAGGGGGGGGGAAAGGGGTATGTTTGGGGTTTTTTTTTTTTTGTGTGTGTGTGTGTGTGTGTAAGGGGTGGTGGAGGAAGATATAAAATTTATATACATACAAACCCCGGGCTGAAAATGAATAATTATATACACATCCTCTATTCCCTAGTTGCATTAATTCCTGTAAAAAAAATAGGCATTTTTTTTTTTTTTCGTTCTAATGAGAAACAGTAGTAGCTACTGTATATATCCCTCTTCTAAAACGAACTAACTAAACACAAATTAAATAACGCACTAATTACTGTGAAAATCGTTTGTTTGATTTCCATGGGAGGTTGTGGATGGATTGATTAGTGTTACACAATTAAAAGGCTTTCTGAATACCGCCACAACTTCTACTAGCATCTGAAATCAGAGTAAACTAAAAAACATACAAGCAAATTGATTACAATGTGCATGAGCGAACTATGAAAAGTTTTTTTTTATTGATATGAAAACTTGAACCATGGTTTCATTAAAAAGTAACATGAATTTCAATCATTGGTTCATTTATATCAATTTGAATCACTGATCGATTCATTGATTTGAATCACTGAATCATTGAATCACTAAATCATCAATCTGATTCGATTTTGTTCAATATTATACAAAACAAGTAATAGGAAATTATACCAATGCTACTCATACCTCTCACTTTCATAACTGAAAAAAGTTTTTTTGCAAAATTACATTTTTTAGATGTTTTTGTCCAAAGTTACAAAGTAAAAACAAAGCAATAAAAAAGTGGATTTCTGTCCTAATTCCTAATTTGAATAAAGCGCCTCCACAAACCCCTCTCCCTCATGCAGTGACACGGACAATTAAACTGAAACAGGAGGAAATGAGCATGAATCCCAGCTAATGCAGTCACCTTTCACCTGCAAACATTCAGTGTAGCATTTAGAATAATTACAGCCGGTGCACTTATCTTTATATAACGTCTAACTCTGACAAGTGACGTGTGATGTGTCGCTCACTGCACACCTTTTTGTCTTATTTACATATTTATGCAAATCTCACTGCAACATTTGAAGTCGTACTTTTCATTCCCACTCTCGCTTTGCTCTCTGTTGTAAAGTTCTCAATGTGGGAAATCAGATGCAGTGAGTTATGCTTGAGAACATTTGTTACTGGGCTGTCTGCTAAGAGTTTAAAGAATCGTGTAGCATTTATAATGATTTCATTCTCTTAATGCTAAACACCAACTGATTATGTTGATTCATTACTAACTTCTTATATGTGAAACTCTTTACAAACACATGAAAGTGCTTTACAGAGATGACACAGTGGGTCATAAGAGAATCACTATTTATTTATTCATGGAGCATATCCATATTCAGTTCTTTATCTGGTAATAAGTAAAAATAGCTTTTAATAAAAAAAATTATAAAAAAAGAGAAATTGACATTATAATAACTCATATTCCCAAATTATTCACCTTATGGTTGGGGAAATAAGTATTGAACGCAACAACATTTTTTTCTGTAAATATATTTCCAATGAGGCTATTCCCATAACATTTCACCAGACGTCAGTATTAACTCAAAAAATTCACAAATATAAAGAATTCAGAATTCCGGAGTACCTGGAGGAAACCCCCACAGCACGGGGAGAACATGCAATCTCGAACCCCGGACCCTGGAGGTGGGGGGCGAGCATGCTAATCACTAAGCCACCATGTGGCCAATAATTTGAGTATTTGCAACATTAAAACATTTGCAAAAATGTTTATTTTTCTAATAAAATGTTTTTAAAAATCTATCTATCTATCTGATATTAAATTCATTAATACTTGTAGAAAGCCACATATTTGAATAAAATCATAAAAAAATTATTATTCGATCCTCTCTCTATTTCTCTCTGTGTCCCTCTCTCTTGCTCTCTTGTTCTCTCTCTCTCTCTCTCTCTCTCTCTCTCTCTCTCTGAGGAGAAACAGCAAGAGTAAGTGATGAATGTTCTCACCTGTGTGCCATCGATCAGCACTGTTTTCATTTCTTAGGTTTCCTTCCATGGCCAAAACCTCATGCTGTGTGTGTGTGTGTGTGTGTGTGTGCCATATAAGGGTAGAACCTAAACATCTTTCTCAGCCAAATCCGAGTCAGAATTAAGATAAGTTACTCTCTCTCTCTCTCTCTCTCTCTCTCTCTCTCTACTGTATATATATATATATATATATATATATATATATATATATATATATATATATATAAATATATATATATATATATAAGCCACACACACACACACACACACATGCGTAAATTAGAATACTATTATTTTGAATCTATTGGCCTACTCTAACGCATCCTCTTGCCTTTGGCCTCTTGCCTTTAGCTCATATGAGTCTGTTTGGCAGTGTGTGTGTGTGTGTGTGTGTGTGTGTGTGTGTGAGAGAGAGAGAGAGAGAGAGAGAGTGTGAGACAGAGTTGTTATTCAGGACACTTGTTGGTCACCAGCAGTAGCCGTTACACTTTTATAGAGCTTTATAACGTGTGATTGTGCTCTGAGGCTCTCACACAGTGTGAACAGAGTGTTGTTTATTTCCCTGCAGTCATATAAAGTGCTCTAACCTGTGTGTTCTCTCTGTTTCTATGTGTGTGTGTGTGTGTGTGTGTGTGTGTTTGTAGGAAGTGCTATTACTGTCTCAGATATATATATAAGGGCAAATACAAGTCAATCATTTACTTATGAGGAAAAAACCCCACACCATCTACAGTAAATTTGGAGTGACACCCAGTGGCCACACCTCCATTTTTTTCTGGAGTATTTCGTAGAACTACATATACGTGTACAGTACCCTTTATACTGACAGTTTATAGTAGAAGAACTGGGTGAATGGGTGTAAAAAACAAACATTTCAGAGGTCTTCTGTGTGACAGAGATTTAAGTCAGGATTTAAAACTAGTCTGATAACCTTACCTAACCCCTAATCCTACACTCACACTAGCAAGTCACATACGATTGTTCAGTTATTACGTAAGTGTGTGACTCAGAGCCACATCTGCGTTTTCTTAATTCTGTGCAAATTAGGTATGATGTTGTAAAGTGACAAATCCAAATCGCCTTGAATGATTCCTCAGACCAATCCTATGCAGCCTACAGTCCAACTTTCGTCCGTTTCCTCACTCGTTTGAGACTGTTCAGTGCTACCTGCAATTATTTACCAATGGAAGATCTCATACTGTCATATGAAACATGTGGAGAGGTGTGTTACAAAGAAAAATAAATCTTGGAAGGAAGTAGCAGAGATCGCTGGGGCCTCTGTTGAGTGTATGTAGCTAGTACAGTTAGCTTGCTTAGCTAATCTAATCTGAGAAGGAAGCTAGTATGAAACCGTGCACGTAACAAGTGAATCGAACAAACAATTTTCACATGGATTACTGCGCTATTTAATTAGTCTTTAACTAGTCATGGAGAACAGGCCACGCCCACAAGCAACAACAGTAGCAGTTAGTGACACGAGTGACTTTTTACTTGCGAGTGTGAACATTTTTAAGAGTTTATGGGTCAGTTCTGTAAGATCTCTAAAGACTCATCTGAATTTGTGTGCTCTCTCTCTGTCTCTTTCTCTCTCTCATCGTGCATGGACTGCTTAATCTATAAAGCGCCTCGGAATTGCAATTTGTGGAATAATGTGGGTGGAGGAAGAGGCGAGAGATGAAGAGATAGTGGTTGGCCGCGCAAATTAAATAAAAAGGACTAAAAAAAGAGAAGGTGCAATAGAGAATGAAGTGGAGGGGAAAAAACGCTTGCACTCATCTTGCTGCAATTAATGAACTGGTCGAGATTAAAAGATTGCTTTTCTTTTGGAGTTCTTACACAGTGACATTGGTCGGGTTGCATGAACTTGCACACAAAGTCCAACAATTTGAACTTTCACTTTGAAAGTCCACTAAGTTTTTCAAAATTAATTTCCAATAACCCATTTCTAAATTTAATCAAATGTTTTTTAGCTGTTGAAGTAAACATTAAATGCAGCTGAAATATGCATATAAATGTCTCATTCAGACACGATTTTCTACCAAAATGAACATGAGAGAATCCATTTCATTGACAAGCTTACATTATCTAGCGATTATCTTGACCATTTAACAGTCAAGCTTTTGCCTCACATATAAAATGATAAAACACACTTACTAGAAGAAAATGAAGTGAAATAGAGTGAGAGTACAATTAAGTGACGTATGAGAAGACTTTATAAGAGACGGTTATAAAGTGAATCAGAGAATATATGAAGCTGTAAAAAATCTTGAATGTATCACAGGTGCCATTTTGGGTTTGATTTATGGAAACTTTTTTTCATCTGTGCTCAGGAGTAGAGAAATTCCTGGAAATATTTAAGGTCTGAGAGAACTCTGTTGCTGTGTCTGGACGAAATGAGGTCAGCATCCTGCAGTTTTACAATTCCACATTCATACCGAGCCACACGTATGAACAGGGTTAGGCTTGCTATATATTTTGCATGAGAGAAAAAAGTCATGCTAATTGTGCTGCTCTCACCTTTTAACCCCCTTTTTTTTTTTTTTAAACCCGTTTCACGTGGAGCATTTTAAAACAGTATTGAAGACAATTCTGTTATAGAGTTATATACTGTATAATGGCAGCTGGTGGTGATTATTGATTTATAATTTTCCCTCTGAATAACAACCATGATAAACTGTAGAAGCCCATTTCTGACGCTGAGAAAAAAAAGTTTTAAAAAGGTAATTGCGACTTTAAATCTAGCAATTTTGAAAAAAAAATTCCTGAAAATTTTGATCTAACATCTCTGTCATTCTGACATTTTTTATTAAAAATTTTAACATCTCACAATTCTGAAATTTTTTCTCACGCAATTTTGACTTTATTTCCTGCAATTACATGTTTACATGTTTACAATTCTCACAAATATTTTCCACTTGACATTTAGTGAGTTACAAACAATCTATTCATCTACAAAACATAATAACATCAAAAGATTCCAAAAATCTGGAGAAATCTCTGTGCACAAGGGACAAGAGTGAAAATAAATATTGCATGCCTGTGATCTCCGGGCTCTCAGGCGGCACTGCACTAAAACAAGCATGATTCTGGAATGGAAATCACTGTATGTGAACACAGTTTGCCGTGCCATCCACAGATGCTGGTTAAAGCTCTATCATCCAAAGAAGAAGCCATATGTGAACATGATCCAGAAATACTGCCATCTTCTCTGGGCCAAAGCTCAGTTAAAATGGACTGAGGCAAACTGGAAAACTGTTCTGTGGTCAGATGATTCGAAATTTTTAAAATATTTTTGGAAACCATGGACTCTAAACACGTCCTCTAAACTTTTTTTTATCAGCTCTCAGTTCAGAAACCTGCATCTCTGATGGTATGGGGTGCTTTAGTGCCTATGGAATGGGCAATTAATAAACTAAAACCCAATGTAAAGGAAAGCTGCTCTATTATCTCAAACCCAAACACTAACATAAATTAACACTGCACAGTGACACAACCTGCTCTGTACAACTGTACACTCTTAAAAAAAACAAAAGTGTTCCTTTTCTTGATATTTAAGGGTTCTTGATATTTAAGGGTTCTTACCTCCTTAATAATCCTGTCTAATATAGTGAAGCAATCTGTTCTACGTAGAACCAGAAGCCCAAACCAAACAATTATCTTGTGTCTCTGGCCAACATAATATACAAATTTTTGTCTTGTTTTTCATTATTGAAGAAAATCACACATGATTTCATAACAGTTTTTCCTGAACCAGCAGATTTTTCAGGTCCAATAACGACACTATGTTAGAGGAATAAAGGTTGTATGTGTGAGTGTGTGTGCGTGTGTGTGCGTGTGTGTGTGTGTGTGCGTGTAAATATATATTTGATGTGAAATGAGGCTATAGTATAATGCTGTGAAATCAGTAGGAAGCCACTACAGCAGAAAAGTGTGGACTTTTTCCAACAAGTGTGTCTGTGTGTGTGTGCTATGATCGCTAAGCATTCAGTCACGCAATAACACACTCTGTAACACACCGCAAAGGCAGACGTTAGTGAGGAAAAGAGTGGAGTCGGAGCCCAGTGGGAGTGTGTGGAGGGGAAGAGGAGGGAGAAAATTCCCTGCTGTGAGTAGAGCGATGCTCCGAGCTACCGAGATTAAAGAGAATACAGCATGCAGACAGGAACCAGACTCAATAACACACACACACACACACACACACACCTATGTACTGTATATCTCACAGCTCTTTGTCTCTATACATCTCTATTGAAACATTTTACAATTTAAAATCAAATTTCAGGGAATATCAGGAATATCCTGCATCTGACGTACAGGTGATCAGGGAATAGAGCTGGAGCGTCGCCATGTTTCTATGTCTGGATACTGAGCTGAAACATGGGACGTACTTCTCCTACAGCATTATTTTAATTTTTTTTTTAAAACACGCCTTTTCATCCCTCTTTCACATCCCATCTTTATTAGTAGACTGACTTTTCCAACTCCGACAAAGGTGGAAAAACATTTAAAAACATATATATTTAGATGCTTTTTCTCAGATTTATTTATTCACATTTTCAAAATTCACATAAAAGTCTGAATGAAAACTCTGTTATCTCTCTCTGATCTTCATCCTTCCTTATTAATGCTAGAGAATTACAGAAGATTTTTCTTTGCCCTTCTTCCTCTTAATGCCTATCTGTTTCTTTGTTTGTTTCTTTCAACAACAGAAACAATACCTTGCATTTTCTGCTTGGTCTGAAACTTCCTTTGTTTCTTTTAAATCTCTCTCTCTCTCTCTCTCTCTCTCTCTCTCTCTCTCCCTCTCTCTCTCTCTCTCTCTCTCTCTCTCTCTCTCTCTCCCTCTCTTTCTCTCTCTCTCTCTCTCTCAGTGCTGAGGATGACAGCGCCCACACAAGAACACACTGCCGAGTTTAAGAACAGTACAACCGAGCTGGAAATGGGGGGAGAGAAGATGGACATGGTGGTGAAATCATCCAAACAGCCACAGCAAGAGAGCGAGGGACCTGAGTGCAGAGCAGGAGCTACAGGAGAAGATCTGCACACAGACATGGAGAAGGTCAAGGTCGACCCAGATCAGCCAAAGAACTTCTCAGAACAGCCTGAACTACTGTACACTACAGAACAGAGTAACCGGTTTTTACAACTGACCAAAGGAAAACCGAACAAATGGACATCAGCTGCAAGAAAAGGCTTTAATATAAACAGGACTGTGGTCTTTCATACAGATTTATGGGTTATAATGGATTTATATTAAGACTGAAGGGGTTTGGGGTTCCAGGGCGGACGGTGTGGATGGGGGGTCTGATGGCGTTATTTAAAAAAAAAAAAATTATTTCCTGTGTGTGTGTGTGTGTGTGTCCACACATACTCCTCAGCTCCTGTTATGAGGTCAGCATTAATGTCCATGCAATGACACTTACAGATCAGCCATGAGTATGAGAACTGAGCACACACCATCCCAGATACATTAAAAGGCACGCACACACACACACACACACACACACACACACACACACACACACACACACACAGAGAGAGAGAAACTGCCACTGTGCTAACAACAACAACAACAACAAAAGCAGCAGCATACATTTACACTTCTGCTTCCTGACTAGACGTTCTGCACAGATGGAAATAAGTAAATAAATAAACAAACAAACAAACAAACAAAGAAAGAAATATATACAGTTATTCAACCCGCACTGCAAATCAGGTTTATTGTGAAAATTGACAGACTTTCAGCTGTTTGCAATGGAACACATCAAACAAAAGCAATTGAAATAGTTCAACACAATGACTTGAACGGCTTCAAGTGGTTTCCCCAAATTCAACTGAAAATGCAACTTCTAATGATTTCTCCAGTTTCAAAGTTATTCAACCCCCTGAATAGAATCCTTCACAACAGCACAAATATGCAAAGGGCTTCATTAGTTGCACCAGGTGTGCTTGAGCTGGAACACATGAAATACCTGAACTGGCTATGAGCAGAAAATGTATGAAGTACCTGGACATGGCAGAAAAAGGAAGCTATCGGTAGTGGAAAAACCCTCGAGTGACTGCAAAAGACCTGCAGCAAGACTTGGTGGCAACGGGCACTGAGGTTTCAGTGAGAACAGTAAGGCGTGTACTAAACGCAAAAGGTTTCCATGCCAGAATTATGTACACCACTACTGACCCAAAAGCAAAAGAAAAGCCGGCTCAAAATCATATAAATAAGAAACAGAAGTTTTAGGATTCTACTCTGTGGAACGATTAAACAAAACTGAAACTGTTCGGCACGATGTATCAGCTGTATGTCTGGAGGAAGAAGAATGAAGAAAGAACACTCTGTCCACAGTCAAGCATGGTGGTGGCTCGGTGATGCTCTGGGGCTGCTTTGCATCCTCTGGCACTGGAATCCTGCAGCGTGTGGAAGGCAAAATGGATTCATTGAAGTATCAGGAAATCCTAGGAGAAAACTTCATGTTGTCTGTGAGTAAGCTGAAGCTTCGCTGTCATTGGACCTTCCAACAGGACAATGATCCCAAGCATTCCTCAAATTCTACCAAGACGGGGTTGCAGATGAAATCCTGTAAGATTCCACAGTTCCATCACAGTGACCTGACTTGAACCCCATAGAAAATCTCTGGTGGGATTTGAAGAAGGTGGTAAACCCAAGAATATTACTGAACTGGACTGAAGTATAAATATATATTAATAGAGAATTGATGTGATGTGAGACAGAAAGCTACAAAGATGAAATGTCAATCATGTAGGAGAGGTGCATCATGGGAGTAATGATACTGTCACATTTTGAATAAAAAGTGATCTCCCATATGATTGTAGCTCTGTAGCAACTCCTAACGAGCTTCTTCTATTGCTAATTAGAAAGGTAAAGTGCTCCTGTTTTCTCTGTGGAGATAAAACTGAGAATTACATCAATACTAGAAGCTCTGTGTGTGTGTGTGTGTGTGTGTGTGTGTGTGTGTGTGTGTGTGTGTGTGTGTGTGTGTGTGTGTGTGTGTGTCAGTGCTAAGGGTTTCTTTTACGGTACATAAGAAAATGCTGAGGTCTGTTTTTATTATTACGTGTGTGATGAGGTTGATTATTTTCCTCTAACAGCCCATCCCGTAGTGTTCTATTCCTCTTATACCACAGCAAGTTACCAACAAATACCATTTTTATTCCTTATAGACTGACACATCACCTTTTATCTGCAAAGTGTAAACTCCTCTGTCCTTCCATAAATGTTATCAATTATTACATTTTCTAATCTGCTGTGTATTTTCTTGACTCCACCTATATTATGGAGCATTTGTTTTAATGTATGTGTGTGTGTGTGTGTGTTTAGAATTTAGAATTTTAATATACATGCAGAAGGTTTTATAGATTGTTCTAGTGAGTGCTTTTTTCTATGTTGCGTGATCTGTTTTCCAAGTGTGTGTGTGTGTGTGTGTGTGTGTGTGTGTGTGCATGCTCCCAGGGGTCCACCCAGAGTGAATGAGTTCTTTTATGCTCCAACAGCATGTGGGGGTTACGGCGTCTGTCACAGTGATACACTCTCTGTGTGTAAGCTCCATTAATGTAGTGTCCCTATCTCTAACACACACACACACACACACCCATTGGAATGTCTATTCCAGCAGCGTCAATCACAAAGTCTGTGGGTTCCATTGCCATTGCAATCAAGACGAAGAAACACCAACAAACGTTTATCCACACAAACTCCATCACACGCACACCTACACACACGCACACACACGCACACATGCACACACAAAATTATATGTGTCCACTAATAAAAGCATCGCCGCGTCCCCATCTTCCCTGTAAGACACCTTCATTCATCACGCTGACCTGCTTACTACAGCATTGTTCCTTTCTCTACCTCCATGCTCTCGTCTTTTCTCCACACCTCCTTTTTAACATTATTATTTAATTCCTGTAGCTTTATTGTGTAATGTACATTGCTCTGTTTATTAATACTAACGATGATAGCGTAGCGAGGCATGCTCTTCGTTGTCATTCGTTTATCGCGTCTCTCTGTTCATCATGCTCGGCACTAATGGGGACAGGGAGAAGGATCGACCACGATTTCCACTGCGGAAGGACATCAACATGCCACTAATTCTCTTTCTGTCGCTGATGGAACCAAGTCCAGATTTATCATTAAGGTTTAATCAGTCGTCAGGGACGAGGCGGCGCTGTTAAACGAGTAAGTGGGGGTGTTAAATGTGCACAAAGAGTCATCAACAAAATCAGGAATTTCAGGTTCGGGTAAAAATAGGAAAAATCCATTTCCACCTATCACTGGGGAAGGTGACCTTCGTCTTGCTGTCAGTCATCACCTTTGGCTTGATTAACAGGGCTTTTCTCTCAGCTGTAAAAAAAAAAAAAATCCCAGAAATATACCTTTGATTGACACGAGGCTCCTCAACACCAACCACCTCCAACCTCCAGTTTATACCTTTATTTCTTCTCAAACTTTACTTTTCCTGTCCAATATCTCCCACTTGCCCTTACCCAGGTTAAAAAATAAAATAAAATGAAGAAGAATTTCAGTTTTTTTTAGAGGACGTTTTTAACTTTTGCTCAAGTTTGTTGTTGCCATTTTCATGGGCCGTTGTTTTGGTTTCAGTCCTGTCTCCGCCCCCTGGTTGCATTGGTTTACTATCCTAATGTGTTCAGCTGATCTGTGTTTCACTTTGATTAGTTTGGTTATTTCTACCCACGTCTTCCTTTCTCTTGTTGCAGCTTATCATTGATTTTTCTCTCTTCGTAAAAAGGACAAAGTGATGCAAATTTTACTGGAAGCATCTTTAACAGGAATGTACAAATGCGAGCTAGCAAGCCAGCTAGTCGATATGCTATAAAGTGAGCGTGGCTTCTTTTGGATCTATTTCCACTATGGCACAACAAGTAATTCTAAACCATTAGAAACATTTTATGTCGAACAAGACATTGTTTTATGTGTATTTAATAACAACGAAACGACGAGGAACATTTCTATATGTTTATCTTTTTAAAAATACCAAAATCTATGCACATACATGATTATGCAAATTTGAAAACGCCCATTTGGAAATTTATGCAATGCATACATTTGCATGGTCTCATATGTAACTCCGCCTCTGAAGCAGTCAATATTTTATATGGAAAATGTAACATTTTGTGAAATTTTAAGCATAAAATGATCATGTAAACGGCGTTTAACATGTAAATATTATGCTGTAGAGGTCAGGATGACTTTAAGGAACTGTTTTGCATAATTGACAGTTGAATTTTTCTGTATTCATGCCCGCAGAAAATGGAGTGAAAAGGTGATTATTGGTTATCAGTGGCCATGTCATTTGGTTATTCAATAGAAGTACACTCTAGCCAGTTGTAATAAATTGCAGTACCTTCTACAATCAACTTGTACACCATTATTCCTTTATTAAAAGCCCCAGCAATCGATTAGACTCAGCTACAGGGGAGGCATGGCTAATAAATCGGACGCTGTGTGTAGATCCTAATGGTTTTCTGCATATTTACATGAGGAGGATTTCCTTCACATAGCCAATCCAATCTCATACACCCTCCACACACACACATGCAAGTCATGTCACCGATTTTTCAGCCTTAATTTCATTTCACGCACCTTGAAAATGAATGTGAGATGTTGTATAATGGAATGAACATGCGCCGAATTCCATTAGGTGTGATAAAGAATGTTAATGTCCCTGGGGAAACCTGGAATTTCTAATGCACATGCCTTTATTCACATAGTGTTTGAGTGTGCATGTGTGCTTATATTCTTTCAACAACAACAAAAAAAAAAAGATTTTGTTTATTAAATTCTGTGAGATCCCAGGATGAAAATAAATATAAAAAAATCTACTCTAATATCTCGCCAACTCTTCAGTTCAATGTTGAAGTCGGGCTCAGGAGCAACATGCGATGCCCAAAAGGGGGCTTGACCAATCCAGAGCATTAGAGTAGCACGTAGATGTTGTCTAGTTACTTTCATGCCCCATTCCCGTCTTCTGTCTCTCCTTTCTCTTTCTGCTCAGTCTGTCCCTGTGTCCTTGCCTTAAGTGCGATGAGGTAAATTTATGTTCCCCTCTCAGTGATGTAGCTGTCGTGTCTTAAATTACCTTGTTACCCCTGAGCTCTATTAAGCAGCGGTGCCAAACACAGATTTGTCCCTGAACAAACAGGCTGGAACCTTGTTTTCATCTCCACGTTCACTTTGTTTGGCCACCGTCCCGAACCCTTTCCCTGTCGCTCCTCGCCACTCTGTGATCGCTAACCTTTGAAGCTCAGTATACTACGCTGACAGAGTTTTGAACTGATATCGGCACCATCGGCCACTGGGGAATCTATTGGTACTCGGTTGCATCATGAATACCAGTCTGCTAACATACATGCTAATATCAAGTAGTTAGTCTGCTACTCAGTGACATTTGTAAAAAAAATGTAAAACTTTTATATATACATGGGCTGATAATTTCCCCGTGTGCTGTGTAGCTTTGAATTCTCTAGCGTTTCCTCTCTCTGTAAAACTCATGTTAGCAGGTGATCTGTCACCAGCAGCGGTAATCAATGAGCTTTGCAAATCTTCAGGCCAGAAACTAGCGCTTGAGTAATCACCTGACACGTTCACTGAAGATGAATGCAACACCTCTTACTTAAGTGACGGATCGCAGCCGTGTTCCTAACGGCTGCCGTGTTTCCCCTTCGAGCTAGCGCTTAGTTGTGTAAGCTTAGTTTACCGGCTGTAAAAGATAATTATTTCCAAACAAGCACTCCCCAGAGGGCCGGGCTGATAGCGTGTTCATTAAAATTCCTCCAGCCGAGCCGACATCAGTGTGGCACTAGCGCTTCAAATGCGTGCTCACCTGAGCTAGCACATCTCGCTTGTTTACAAAGGCAGGATGAAGAGTAAATAAAGTGAGCAAAGAAAGAAAGAAAGAAAGAAACAGCAACACATACACAGTTAGCGCTGGAGGTAATACACTGTCGCTGCTGAAATTATAATGTTTAAGACATGTAAGTGTGTGTGTGTGTGTGCACTTGGCGGCATCCCAACGATTTTAGTCACATCAATCATTGATCAGATTAATAAAACTATCAAAACATTTATATTTCATTGTTTTTCATGTTGTATGAAATGTATCTATTTATTTATTTACTTGCGAGCATGTCTCGGCAGATCAGACGTGTTTTGACATAAAAAGAGAAGGAAATTGCGCTTTATCTCTGAAACATATCGATCAGCGTAACAGGAGTCAGTGCAAAATAATAAAAAAAGGTGAAAAGTTGGCTGTAATTCATAATTGAAAGACCATAAGTGCACATGAAAGATGTCCTAATGGGCGGAAAAAAACACATGGATGTCGTCAAAAGGTCATTTCTGAATAAAAAAAGGATGGCTGAAATGTCAAGTGGACTACACGGGGTTGGAGAAGAAACGGATGAGATGAGGGGTGGAAGAGCGGTGCAAATCAGAAACAAAATATTATACTGAGGCATAATCCTCTATATCCGCTTACAGTTACTCAGTTTTCTCATTTCAGTTCAACGCTTTTGCTTTTTACCTTTAAAAATTTAGATCTGTATTAGACATATTAGACATCAACAAATATTAGACGTAATGCGACTAATGGTGTTTTAATGCATCTCTGGTGGCCCATTATGCTAGTTTAATGGCTCCTGATGATATTATAATGGTATTTATTGGTTTCTGGTTGTATTTGAGTGTTTTCTGTTGATATCTTAGTGGTCTCTGGTTGTATTTTAGTGGTTTCTGATGGTAATTTAGTGGTTCCTGATGCTATTTTAATGGTTCTTGATAGGAGTTTAATGCTTCCGATGGTATTTTAGTGGTTTCTGATGGTATTCTAATGGTTTCTGATGATATTTTAATTGTTTCAGATAGCAGTTTATTGATTTCAGATGGTATTTTAGTGATCCCTGATAGCAGTTTAATGGTCCATGATGGTATTTTAGTAGTTCCTGATGATAGTTATTGGTTTCTGGTTGTATTTTAGTGTTTTCTGATAATTTAATGGTTCTCTGAAAGAATGTCTATAGCTAATTCCAGTGTTGTTTAATGGTAACCAGAGAGCCCCTAATGAAAACCTTCAGGAATGTTGTGTTTTTGGTTGCACATGTTTTCCAAACCTGTATTCCCACCATGTGTGTATGAAGAAAAATTTCTGAAAGGAAATGCGCCAGCCTGCAGAATCGAAACCCGACTATCAACTTCCTGTTTCCTGTCCACTTTAAAAAGTTGGTTATTATTTATTTTATGAAAATTATATATTAAAATTGTGTGTGTGTGTGTGTGTGTGTGTATCTAATAGAGCAATCTGTTTCCTGTCACAAATGTCACTTGTTTGGAAAGCTGCACTTAATTTTCCTTGCAACAGTGTGTATGTTTTGTCTAACAAGAATGCAGGGAGGTTCCTACCTTCAACTCAAAAATTACTGGCACCCTTTCAGTAAAATATGCCAATGTACTATATTGAATGAAATATTTATTATACAAATTTATTCAAATTTTCTGTGATTAAAACAATGGTGCACATTTTGTCTAATACAGTTTGTAATAATAGTATTATAAGAATATCTCCTTTTAAATAGAAATATCTTATTTAAAAAAATTATTTGTATATTTTATGACATCATAGCTGAGAATCATGTGTTACAGAAGATATATGAGGAATATGAATACTCACACGATAACTTCTGCAATATTGGTACATAACAAATGATATATTGTGCAGTGCTGCACGTATTTGAAATAATGCACTTGAGTAGGCTCCAATTACTCACACACACGCACACACAAACATGGTTGTCAACTTCATAGGAGAGCTGATTTGCTTTCCTTCCCGTCACCACGCTGCATTAGGTCCGTCACACCGTTAGCATTTGGTTGCGTCTGGCTGCATGGTTGTCATACAATTGAGGGTGTTTTTTTTTCTCCATTAGATGCTCACTGTGCCACATCTTTTGTTTTCTCTTTGGGACGTGGGGTAGAATGAGACGGTTAATGTAGCATGGAGGGAATCTTTCCATATTCATGACAGGCCAGAATTATTGAAAGCCACCATAGTGACAATAAACGCTCCATCCTTCCTTCCTGATTTTTTTCCTCTCCACCAAAAGCACCTGAGATTTCCTTCTTCACGCATACAGGAATTAAATCAGGATAAACCTAATGAATTTTCAAATATATAACAGTCTAATAATAAAAGTTTTTTTTTTTTTAAAGAGTGTGATTGTTGACGTGGTGATTTCTGTAAGGATATTGTAAGGTTATGTGTCATTTATGGAAGGAGTCTCCAGTGTCAGCGCTTTGTAACAGTCAGAGGTGAAGCTGTAATGCTCTTCATGACAGAGGAGTTTACGCTTACGTTTACATTTATTTATTTTTGTCTTATTAACTTGAAGAGAAAGAATAAAGAGAGGTGAGGGAACTACAACATAAGTGACAACAGGAACTAACTTGTTTTGTAGAACATTCTACAACACTATAACTATTTAACTATAAATGAATAAAATGTATGATGTGCCATCCTTTAATCAGTAAAGAATTGTACTCATTGGCAAGTTGCTGTTGTATAAGAGGAATAAACCACTTGAGGACGTACTGTTATAGCAGAATAATCCGATAACTCTGTTTCATAACGTCATTCTGTTGTTCATTATTTTACTATAACAGCACCTCAAACAGTGTTGGGTTCCTTGGATGGTGATTTTCTACAATCTTTCTTTTCTACATGGAATCCTCAGGTTCTACATAAAATCTTTGTTTTTATGTAAACAAAAGTATTCTTAAGAATAATATTGGCCTTTTTAAAAATTCTGCTGTAAATATTAAACAACACCCCACTGTCACGTACCGTGGGGAATAAAGAAGCAGATGCAGACAGTAGATTCAGGCAGTATAATCCAGAGGAGTAAACAAAGTTCGTAGTCAAGAAACAGGCAAGGGTCAGGTGATCATACAAACAAAAGAAAACGGGGCAAGGCAGAAATCGAGGTTGGGAACGTAAACAATGGTCAAAGTCTTTTTGCAATAAACATGGTAGATAAGGCTTAGATAATGACAGAGAAACTAGTCAGCTGAACGTTTACTTCAGAAGGTTTGTATGCATCCAAAGTCTCTTTTAAGCTGTGGTGAGAGGGCGAAGTGTGTGATCAGAACTCCGGGGAATTTTTCATTTTTAAATGTAATTTTTTTTTTCTTCTCAATGAAATATTTGGGAAAGGGAAGGGAGGGGAGAAAAGGTAAATGAATCACATGAAAATCCACATGCAAATTAATTACATGTAAATGAATCACATGCATGAATATGAATCACATGTAAATGAATCATATGTAAATGAATCACATGTAAATGAATCATATGAAAATGAATGAATAAACAAGGGCAAAAAAAAAAAGAAGTCCGGGGAAGGTGAGTACGAGTGTGTGTGTGGGAAGTGTAGTCCTCAGTGGCCATGTTAGAAGTAAGTGTTGCTTCTCGGGAAACCGAGTCATGGTTGGGCTGAGATATGACACCCACAAAACAATCATTTATAAATGTATACTATTTAATATATTTACATTTTAATTATATTTCGCCATTCAGCTTTGGTACTTTATACTTTATACTATGGCTTCTATGTTTAATGTCTAATTTAATGCCATATTTTTGATGTTATTACATTTACTTGTATTCTTCTTCTTCTTCTAACCATTTTCCTCTTTTATCCTTATATACCCTTATATATACTGTATATATATATATATATATATATATATATATATATATATATATATATATATATATATATATATATATATATATATATATATATATAAATACACTGTGTATCACTTGCTCTACATAGTATCCATTATTTACTACAAATCCTATGAATTTATCAGTGTTTTTTTTTTACCACTTCACGTCCCTCGTGTGTCTTTTTACGTGATAATACATTTTTATTTTTATTATTCCCAACTATTTCTGATTTGATGCCGTGTCAGAGAGAGTATACGGGTGAGAGAGAATAAAAGAAATGGCCTGACACTGAGGCTTTTTCTGTTCTCTGATATAGTGTTGTACAGTAATCTCTCTCTCTCTCTAACTATCTCATATCCCCCTCAGGTTATTTTCTGTCCCCAAACTGTCCATTCTCCACAGAGCCTCATTTCATCCCACTGTGTCCCAAATCTGTCTCCAATTTTCCATGTTGTTCATTTTGTTTAGCATTTCAAAACATGTGCTATCCAAAAGGATTCCAAGTAGGACCATTTTCGGGAAGCTATGAACCCTTAATCATCAAACAAAGCTTTGAAGAACCCTTGATGAAGTGTGTGTATGTATTAACTGGGTAAGTGTGCAGTACAAACTCCAAACGATTGCTCATTATTTTCGTCTCAATGCTTAGAATCTGTCAGGAGTTTAACATTTAGCTATCTTGGTACTTGGTTCACGTTTAGGAACCCAGGAGCCTTTTCATGAATGTAGGCAGGGTTTTTTGTTGTTGTTGTTGTTTTTGTTTTTAGAGGGATCTTTGTTGACTAAAACCTAAAAAGGTTCTATGTCAAACTCTTTGTAATAGGGAAACACTGAGTTTCCAGTGGAGGGACAAATTAATAACCCTTAATGGTTCTGAATTTCCTAAGAGTGAGGGACTAAATAAGAGAAAATGTGTTTACAAAATTCTTTATTCTTGGTAATCAATGCAGTGTTTCTGTTGTTTCTGTTGGGTTTTAGTGTAAATGGGGATGAGTGAGACTTGAGAAACATACATGCACTTTCTACATGTAAGCTTGAGCCTGAGAGCATGTTCAGCTGATGATAACTTTGTCTCTGAATGTGTTTTGTACTTGTTTCTATTATGATAATTGTGTTACACCAGTTACTGTACATTGGAATGACCAGAACTGCATCAGTTGCTCATGTAGAACCTTTAACTGGGGAACTTTTGAGTGTCCTGAGTGTACTGAGTCCTGTCCTCTCATCCTTATCCTTAACCATCGAGGCAGTAGAGCACTAACAACCTCATAACCACCTAGCATCGTCCCTGATGACCTTCATCTCTTTTCTCTTAAGCAACCTATTCATTAAATAACTAATCTCGGCATCGTCTCCATGCATTCCTCCATTGATCCTCTGCGTCGTGAGTCGACACATCGTTCAATTTCAATTTCATCTGCGATCTCTTTCAAGGATCGATCGGTGAATACGCAGCTCTGGGGTCTGTATGGAGATGGAAATTGATCAGCAGCTGGAGGGATGAAGGAGTCTGGGATATCAGGATGGGTGTCAAGGAGGGATTTGGAGGTGAGAAGACGTGGGACGTGATGTTCAGAAACTCATCCTGGTTAGACGAAGACAGTGAGCTCGATAATGTACGGAGGAATCGATTACTATTAGACCTTCCGAACGACCTGATGGACTGGAGAGATATCGTGAAGGTCTGGTAATGATACCATAACAGCTACGCACATACCACACTGATAGTTTTTAGTTTCACCTAACATACATGTCACTTTGTAGGTCTAAAATAATTGAGTGTATCGGTTCAATCGGAATCTCTATCTGAGTGATGCATGGTAAACCGAGCTTGTCTGAGCTTTGGGTTCCTGATTTGGGAAGGACAAGCTACAAAATAGCAGCTGCTATGGAAAAGTGTCAGTCTTGTCTAGGAATTAGCTCTGTTCACACATAATTTTTTTGTTGTTTTGTGTTACATATTTTGTAAAGCAATTTGGCTGTTAGAAATGAGCTAGATACGTTGAATAAATGAATAAATAAAATAAATAAACTTACATTTCTGTTAACATAATTCTCAGCCTCAACATCCACAGGAGTGTAATTTCTTGTATACACTTTTCAGCGACCCATCTGCAAAAGCCATCACCTAGGCCAGGTGTAACTCAGTGGTTAAAGACATTGGAGTACTACTTGGAAGGTCAAGAGTTGAAATCCCAGAACTGCAAAGCTGCCACTGTTGGGCCCTTGAGCAAGGCCCTTAACCCTCAATAGCTCAGCTGTATAAGCGAGATAAATTTGGCACGTGCCAAATTTCATGAATGTAAAAGCTATACCAGAGTTTACCAAAATTTTGCTAATTAATGTGGAGTTATTTTTAGTCATGATTTGAACGAATGCCACTTGATAACATTTTTTTTTTACATTCAATTGACACTGAATTTCTTAATTTGTTAGTTAACTAATGCAATAAATAAAGAGTTAAAGGAACTTCAGTGTAAGACGTTACCACACTCCATAATGAATGCGAGGAGTCTAACATGGTCCAGAACTGCTGCTCTCGTACACATAAAGCTTCTGTGTTTTACGGTTTAAGTTTTCAGTAACACACGTCATTTTAAACTTCTAGTAGATTAGAAGACTCTCTACTTAACACAAATACCAAATACAATGAGTTGACTAAATCTTTCAAATTCTGTTTGATGTTTGATGATGCGCAAAAATAAATAAATAAATAAATCTTTTTAAAGGCCCATTTTGATGAACTGAGCCTTTTTGTTCATCTCTTGACCCCACTTTACTGCTTAGACATTACCGGACAGATGGTTTGTTTGTAATGAAGTTCTGTAACATCATGGCTTCAGGGTGTTTTCAGAGCACTGAGTGTTTCTTTAAGTGCAGCCAATTGACGTTCTGCAGTCTGGTCATTGTGTAATAAAGGCATAGAATAATCCTAAACAGTGAGTCTTTCTGTAGCTGCAGCTTGACAGGTTTTTTTGTATCTTTGTGTGTTATTTTTCTTCTTAGGCTTGCTATTTTCCTTTTTATTTATATTTTCTCTGTTTTTTTTATCAAACTTGCTCTAGGTGTCATTTTTTTCTTACCTCTCACTGTGTCAGAATGTCTGAGGCAGTCGTAAATGAATAGAGTAGAGAGAAGGACAGAATGGAGAATGGGGAAAGTGACAAACCATTACATCAATGCAAGGAGTTCTGTGTGTGTGTGTGTGTGTGTGTGTGTTCGGTTTTTTCTCTTGTCCTCCACCTTATTTCACCTCTACCTCTAAATCCCTGAGGGTTAACCTTGTGAACCTGCTTGAAGGTCGTGTCTCTACTGTTGTTAATCCCACATTATTTATGTTGTTAATCCCACGTCATTATTTTTGTTCCGTAATTAAAACGTGGTTTATCACAGTTGAGTGGTTCTCTGTTTCTTTTTCTTTAAAGGACTGATGCTGGAACTGATCACATGACCCAAATCCATATACTGTGTTTAAACCCATGAGGCAATCCTGCATCCTGTTATTGCCTCAATATTGCTGTTCCTGGAAGAAGTGAAAACGCTGCATTAATATCTCACCACAAACATAACACACACACACACACACAAACACACACACACACACACACACACACACACACACACACACTATTTATTTATAGAGTAGCATCTTTCCAAAAATATAATAGGAAGCTTCACAATGACAAAAATCTTATACCAGATGCACACAGACAAAAAACAGCACCAACAGAAATCCATGTGATTCTAAAGTTTTCATTCAATTCATTGTGAATTTGTGTGCTGGTGTGCTTGAGAAGCCAGACATCCTTCAGGCATGTGTGTGTGTGTGTGTGTGTGTGAGAGAGAGAGAGAGAGAGAAAGAGAGAGAGAGAGTGTGTGTTATTAATGCTAACTCACAATTACTGTCATTTTTAACATCACTCATGCACCAGACTGAGATTAAACAGCATCCAGACTGGTGTATGAATGAGCCAAAAGTATAGTGGAAACACAATAAGGAACCAAAAACACTACAATAAAACCAAAACCATAACAACAAAACCAAAAATACACAACCCCAAAACCAAAACCAAATGGACAAACCCAAAACCAAAAACACAACCACAAAATCAAATACTCAACCCGAACACCAAATACACAACCACAAAACCAAATAAACAACCCCAAAACCAAAAAGACAACCACAAAACCAAATACTCAACCACAAAACCAAATACACAACTCCAAAACCAAATACACAACCCCAAAACCAAATACACAAAGACAAAACCAAATACACAACCCCAAAACCAAAAACACAACCCCAAAACCAAATATACATCCCCAAAACCAAATACACAACCCCAAAACCAAAAACACAACCCCCAAACCAAATACACAACCCCAAAACCAAAAACACAACCCCAAAACCAAAACTATAGAACATCACATGCTCGTTGTTGATTGGACAGCGTGTCTATCACAAGGAGTTACACCTTCAGCCTGTTATCCAGTTAGCCTAGCAAAAAAATTCAAATGACATGTTATTACAGTGAGGAGAAATTATTTCTTCCTTTATGCATATTTTCTTTTACTTTATGCATCTTTTATTTATATTCATATCCTCTAACTGTAAACATCCGCTAGATCTCTGTTTTTGCCGTTTTACACCCCACTGAAGTTTCAATTAAAAATCCCCAGATTTGTCTTCATCCCCTTCCCAATTATTCCTCTTCATGATGCTAAGCTAACTTCAATTAGCTTCTCTTTGATCTACTCTCTTGCACTGAGCTCTGTGTATGATATTAATGAGCCTGTTCAATGTCACCACCTGTGGAGCGTGGACTTCTGCCTGGCTGTAATTACAGACTAATTAAAGATCATTTAGGCTTCCTAACGAGCCTCGGAATCCAGAGAGCATTGGGAGAGTGAGATGTTTAAAAAAATCATTCTCACCTTCACTTATTGGATATAGATATTGAGAGGAAAGCATGTGTAATCATCATCATCATCATCATCATGTCTCTGGCAAGAACATAGTTTCTCCCGGGTACCATGATCTACTCGAGTGTAGAAAGTTTTCTTTTATAAACTATTTTTCCAAACACAATCTTATCACAAAATTCAATGTTACAAATTGATTTTTATTCACTTTTACCCACATAATATTTATATGTAATACAAATAAGCATTTTTTGCTTTCAGTTCCTTTCAGTTCAGCCAAAACCCAAATATCTTCACTACATATATTCACTACATAGGGTAGAAAATAATGGTGCTATAGACCCTATGTATTGCACTAAAAGCCCTAGAACTTTCACCTTCTATTCTCACCCAGTACATATCCTGAGATCCCAAAGTCAAATTGTGATAAATCAGATTTGACATTCTATTTTCCCCTAGGATTTAAGTATTGGCACCCTGGCTTTTGTTTTGAAATCCTCTATTATTCCTTTATAAAAGATTTACGCAGAGGTTATTAATGTGCTATGAAAGCCCCGAGGGCAATGTTTTGTATGAAACAAAATATTTTGAGTGTGTGTGTGAGGTCATTATCACTAGCTGTCATCCCGCCATGCTCTAAAGCACTGGCTATAGATAGGTTTGTGAGATTACCAGGAAGAGGCGAGCTAAACGCGAGCAGATACAGAGATTACAGGAACCCCTCTGACCTGCCCAGTGGCCATTAAAGCAAAACTAATTACCCACCAATGCCCCTGCCTCAGCAGAGAGAGAGAGAGAGAGAGAGAGAAGAGAGAGAGAGAGAGAGAGAATGAATGAATGAGAGTGATAAAGGGTGAGAGATGTAGAAGGTGATAGAGAATGAAACAGAGAAATGAATGAATGATTGAATGAATGAATGAATGAATGAATGAATGAATGAATGAACGAGTGAATGAGCGAAAGAGAGAGATAGGCAGAAAGGAAGAGAGAGAATGAATGAGAGAGAGAATGAATGAATGAAAGAGATAGATACAGGGAGAGAGAGGCAGAAGGTGAGAGAGAATAAATGAGAGAGAATGAATGAATGAAAGAGAGAGATACAGGCAGGGAGATGCAGAAGAAAAGAGAGAGAGAGAGAGAGAGAGAGAGAGAGAGAGAGAGCGAGTGACAGGGAGAGACAGACAGAGTGAGAAACAGAAGGAAACAAAGAGAGAGAGAATGATTGAGAGAAAGAGAAATCTAATGAAACTGAATATTTGTAAAATCCCAAATAGGCTAATCGGGGTGAATTTGTTTGTAAAAACAACAACAACAACAACAACAACAACAATAATTATAATAATAACTATTATTATTAGTAGTAGTAGTAGTAATAGAAGTAGTAGTATTGTTATTATTATTGTTGTTGTTGTTATCTGTGGTTTTGTTGTTGAGATATTCATTTTAAAAAAATATTAAATATCATTTGTTTGTTTGTTGTTCTTGATGACCAATCACTGATCACCATTGTTCACAGTATATACAGTATATACAGTATATATATATATATACAGTATATAAACAGAAACGTTTCTGAGCACTACCGTGAACACCACATAAGAGCACGTCTGGTTAACAAACAGTTGGTGTCATGTGCTGCATTGTCACTGTTGTGTGCACTTGACTGAACATTTGACAAATGTTTACAAGCTGTTTGATCAGTCTTTTGAAAGATCACCAGTCCTATTTCTCCATATCTGAAGCTCTGTGTGATGGGAAATCAGTCCATCCACAGAACCACAGGTCCTGAGCTATTTGTGCTGCCTTCATTACACGGTGCTTGGCCCCCTGTCATTTCCCCTCACCTCGGCTTTAAATAGAGATCGATACTTCATACACAGCGACGGGTCCAAACGGCATGGCTTTGATTAGGGCATTGCTCAGTGCCTTCTACTTTCACAATGACCTTCGCTTTTATTTATTTGGGTTTTTTTCTTCCAGTTTAGCCATAGCCTTCATATTTATTTTATATATATTAGATTTATAACATACTAAATGAATAAGATATAAATGTAAATGTATTAAAGATGTTTTATATAATATAATATAATTATTATAATCACTAAGAAAATGTACATGTTTGATAATATATAATATATAATAAATATATTAAATAATAAGCAAATGAATGTCTGTAAAATAATTACATTTGAATAACTATTTAATAAAATCATTAAATAACTAAAAACTAGGGAAAATGTACTGTAATGCATTTAATGATATAAACGAGAATACTGGAGAAATGCTTATGCACAACTTTGTCAAGAATTATCCACTCAAGGACACACACACACACACACATACACACACAGTGGGAGAAATAAGTATTGAGCGTGTCCAATGAGGTTGTTCACATGAAAGTTTCACCAGGCATTAGCATTAACTCAGAAAATCCACACATATAAAGAATTCACAACAATAAGTCCATAAATAAAGTTTTGTGTAATAAAGTGGAATGACACAGGAAAAAAGTATTGAACACACTAAGAAAAAGCAGTTCTCCAAGGAAAGTAACCAGCTGAAATCTGTAAGTAATTATACCCCCTATCTGTGTAAATTAATATTAGCTGGGTTAGTAAGATGGTCTATAAAAAGGCTTTTCGTTACCAAGGTGCCACACAAGAAACATCTCATGATGGGTAAAAGCAAAGAGCTCTCCCAAGACCTTCACAACATTATTGTTGCGATACAAATTTATGGAATTGGATACAGACATATTTCAAAACTTCTGAATCTTCCAGTATGCACCACTGGTGTCATTATCCACAAGTGTAAGCAACATCACTCCATCATCAACCGGCCACGCACAGGAGCTTCTCTCAAGATTTCTGACCAGGGAGTCAGAAGAATAGTCATAAGAGTAGCCCAAGAGCCGAAAACCACTCGAAAAGATCTCTAGAAACACTTGGAGGCAGCAGCTGCCATTGTCACAGAGAAAACAATGGTCAATGCACTCTACTGCTCATGCTCACCATGCAAGACTCCATTACTAAAGAAAAGGCATGTTGAAGCTCATTTAAAGTTTGCTACAACTCATTTGGACAAGCCTATAAAATACTGGGAGAGTGTATTCTGGTCAGACGAGAGTAAAATTGAACTTTTTGGCTGTCATACTACACACCATGTTTGGAGAAGAAATGGCACTACACATCACCCTTAAAACACTATAACAACAGTGAAGTCTCGAGGTGGAAGCATCATGGTGTGGGGTTTTTCATTACATGGTACTGACAGACTTCATATAATTGTGAATTTCTTGAGTTAATACTGATCTCTGGTGAAAATTTCATGTGAATAGGCTCATGGGAAATATGCTTACTGAAAAAAATGTTGACACGCCCAACACTTATTTCCCCCACTGTATGTATATATATACATATATATATATGTATATATATATATATATATATATATATATATATATATATATATATATATATATATATATATATATATATATATATATATATGTGTGTGTGTGTGTATAGAGTACACCCCTAACATTTTTGTAAATATTTGATTATATCTTTTCATGTGACAACACTGAAGAAATGACACTTTGCTACAATGTAAAGTAGTGAGTGTACAGCTTGTGTAACAGTGTAAATTTGTTGTCCCCTCAAAATTCAACACACAGCCATTAATGTCTAAACTGCTGGCAACAAAAGTGAGTGCACCCCTTAGTGATAATGTCCAAATTGGGCTCAATTAGCCATTTTCCCTCCCCGGTGTCATGTAACTTGTTGCAAGGTCTCAGGTGTGAATGGTGAGCAGGTGTGTTAAATTTGGTGTCATCACTCTCACACTCCCTCATACTGGTCACTGGAAGTTCAACATGGCACGTCATGGCAAAGAACTGAAAAAAGAAATGTTGCTCTACATACAGATAGCCTAGGCCAGGGGTCAGCAACCTTTACCACTCAAAGAGCCATTTGGACCTGTTTCACACAGTAAAGAAAACACTGGGAGCCACAAAACCCTTTTGAAATTTTAAATGAAATAACACTGCATATAACTGGGTTTTTTTGCCTTTGTGCTATGTATAAACAAACAATAATGTGTTACATTTATGAAATCAACGAACGACTGCAGAGAAAATGAAACAATATTTCTACATGCAACAAAGTCGTGACAATGTTAAAAGATCGCCATAACCTTTAAAGAATTACATTTTGAAAATGAACGAACTAAAATAAAATACATTTTAATTAAATACTCATTAATTATTTTCAAAAGCTGAGCCACATCAGAGGGATCAAAGAGCCGCATGCGTCTCCGGAGCCGCGGGTTGACGACCCCTGGCCTAGGCTATAAGTAGATTGCCAAGACCTTGACACTGAGCTACAGCACGGTGGCCAAGACCATACAGCGGTTCAACAGGACCGGTTCCACTCAGAACAGGCTTCGCCATGGTCAACTGAAGACGTTGAGTGCATGTGCTCAGCGTCATATCCAGAGGTTGTCTTTGGGAAATAGATGTATGAGTGCTGCCAGCATTGCTGCAGAGGTTGAAGGGGTGGGGGGTCAGCCTGTCAGTGCTCAGACCATACGCCACACATTGCATCAAAATGGTCTGCATGGCTGTCGTCCCAGAAGGTTTGCCGAAGACAAGCAGACTAAGGACATGGATTACTGGAACCATGTCCTGTGGTCTGATGAGACCAATTTAAACTTATTTGGTTCAGATGGTGTCAAGCATCTGATGCGGCAACCAAGTGAGGAGGTGGCTGCATGAGTGCTGCTGAAACTGGGGAGCTCCAGTTCGTTGAGGGATCCATGAATGCCAACATGTACTGTGACATACTGAAGCAGAACATGATCTCCTCCCTTCGGAGACTGGGCCGCAGGGCAATATTCCAGCATGATAATGACCCCAAACACACCTCCAAAATGACCACTGCCTTGCTAAAGAAACTGAGAGTGAAGGTGATGGACTAAACACTATTGAGCATCTGTGGGGCATCCTCAAACAGAAGGTGGAGGAGCACAAGGTCTCTAACATCCACCAGCTCTGTGATGTCATCATGGGAGAGGAAGAAGACTCCAGTGGCAACATGTGAAGCTCTGGTGAACTCCATGCCCAAGAGGGTTAAGCAAGGCTTAATGGTCGCACAAAAGTATTGATACTTGGGCCCACTACATTTTCACTTTAGGGGTGTACTCACTTTTGTTGCCAGCGGTGTGTTTAGACAATAATGGCTGTGTGTTGAGTTATTTTGAGGGGACAGCAATTTTACACTGTTACACAAGCTTTACACTCACTACTTTACATTGTAGCAAAGTGTCATTTCTTCAGTGTTGTCACATGAAAAGATATAATCAAATATTTACAAAAATGTGAGGGGTGTACTCTACATATATATATATATATATATATATATATATATATATATATATATATATATATATATAAAGGATGAAGTAAAAGATAAAGTAGAAGAAATGTTTTATTAGATAATGGCGGTTTAAAGTGTTCAGCTTTAGGAATTAAAATAACATTTTGTGTCCTTCAGAAATGGTTTAATTTCATTATTCATTTGATGCTTCGTCTCCTTTAATAGCTTTGGCATTTGTAGAACTGTTAAAACCACTGGCCATGCACTTAGCAATCAGCGATAATTGTGTGTGATGTTACACACAGTTCAGACACGCTACTGCAGCTAATAAAATAAAGCGCAATGCTAATCGTGTTCTTATTGTGCACACTCGTTTAGTGTTAATTTGTGAACTCTTTCCAGCAACTGCTTCTGGCTGGGTATTAAATGGTTTTGGTCTGAAAACCATTCCCTTCACCTCTGCCTCATTCTCTGTTCCTCTGGATTAGTTGTTTTTTTAATTCCTCCAAAAGGCCACAGTGATAATGATGAACAGAGGAACGAGAACGAACACGGTGTATCTAATTAAAAACTGATGGAGGAGAGCGGATCTTCATTTATTCATGCTTGCTTTTAAAGCTAAAGCTTAGTAACCAAAATCAATTTTACACACAAACACACACACACACCACTGGGTTGAGAGTTCTCTTCCCTCCATCATTGTGAGAAAAATTTCAGACTAATCGTGACCAAAAACAGATAGATAGACAGAGAGATAGATAGACAGAGAGATAGATAGATAGATAGATAGATAGATAGATAGATAGATAGATAGATAGATAGATAGATAGATAGATAGATAGATAGATAGATAGATAGATAGATAGATAGATAGATAGATAGATAGATAGATAGATAGATAGATAGAGCTCTTTCTTTCTCTTGAAAAATTTCAGACTAATCGTGACCAAAAACAGATAGATAGACAGAGAGATAGATAGATAGATAGATAGACAGACAGATAGACAGAGAGATAGATAGATAGATAGATAGATAGATAGATAGATAGATAGATAGATAGATAGATAGATAGATAGATAGATAGATAGATAGATAGATAGATAAAGCTCTTTCTTTCTCTTGTCTTTTTCGCTCACCTTTTCTCTCTTTGTCTGTCTTTCTCTCTGATTCTCTGTCTCTCCATCTTCTGTTTCCTGTCTCTAGTTTTCTTTGTCTCTCTCTCTCTCTCTCTCTCTCTCTCTCTGTTGTTCTTTGGTTTTTTATGTGTGTTTTTGTTTTTTGTTTTTTTCCTGTCTGCTTTTTGGTTATCATTAGCATGCACAATTATTAATTAAAAAAAACCCTCTTAGAAGTCCTGTCAGGACAGAATATTAGCTAGAGAGCTAGCATTAGCATGAAGGATAATCTGCCCATGACTCAGATGCTCAAACATTGTCCTGAGCCTCAGAAAAATACTGCATGTGGTGTATGACTCTCCTGGTGTGAAAATTATAGCTCATGTGCCATAATAATCCAGGCTAAAGCGCTATTACACACACACATACACACACATACACACACCATCGTCATTATCTGGAGTGCAGTCCAGGGCATCACACACTCTCGAGGCTTAGCAAATGCAGAAGAATAATCCTGTTAGGAGGTGATTCAGCGGCACAAATAATCACACGGTCAGAGAATCTGTCCCGCATTTACCAAAAACATTTTTACCAAAACTTGGCTTGGAGCAGCTGTTTGGAATCATAATAGATTTATTTATTTGTGTGTGTGTGTGTGTGTGTGTGTGTGTGTAAGAGTGAAATAGCAAGAGAGAGAGAGAGAGAGAGAGAGAGAGAGAGAGAGATTTACCTCAGTTTAAAGGGAAAGTATCAGCTCATGGTTAATACCATGCTAGCATGTCTATGTAACTAACATGACAATGTAACTTACATGTCTATGTAATTCGTATGTCTATGTAACTACTATGTCTTATGTAACTAGCATGTCTGTGTAACTAGCATGACTATGTAACTAGTATGTCATTGTAAAACTAGCATGACTATGTGACTAGCATGACTATGTGATTAGCATGACTATGTGACTAGCATGTCTATGTAACTAACTTGCATGTCTATGTAACTAACATGACTGTAACTTGCATGTCTATGTAACTAGCATGACTAGGTAACTAGCATATCTGTGTAAATAGCATGTCTATGTAACTAGCATGACTATGTAACAAGCATGTCTACATAACTAGCATGACTATGTAACTAGCATAACCAGGTAACTAGCATGTCTATGTAATTAGCACGACTAGGTAACTAGCATGACTATGTACAGTGAGGGAAAGAAATATTTGATCCCCTGCTGATTTTGTAAGTTTGCCCACTGAGAAAGAAATGATCAGTCTATAATTTTAATGGTAGGTTTAATTGAACAGTGAGAGACAAAACAACAACAAGAAAATCCAGAAAAACACATGTCAAAAATGTTATAAATTGAGTTGCATTTTAATAAGGGAAATAAGTATTTGACCCCCTCTCAATCAGAAAGATTTCTGTCTCCCAGGTGTCTTTTATACAGGTAACGAGCTGAGATTAGGAGCACACTCTTAAAGGGAGTGCTCCTAATCTCAGTTTGTTACCTGTATAAAAGACACCTGACTACAGAAGTTTTGCAATGGTCTTGTAGCCCATTCCAGACTTGTGTAGGTCTACAATCTTGTCCCTGACATCCTTGGAGAGCTCTTTGGTCTTGGCCATGGTGGAAAGTTTGGAATCTGATTGATTGATTACTTCTGTAGTCAGGTGTCTTTTATACAGGTAACAAACTGAGATTAGGAGCACTCCCTTTAAGAGTGTGCTCCTAATCTCAGCTCGTTACCTGTATAAAAGACACCTGGGAGCCAGAAATCTTTCTGATTGAGAGGGGGTCAAATACTTATTTCCCCTCATTAAAATGCAAATCAATTTATAACATTTTTGACATGCGTTTTTCTGGATTTTCTTGTTGTTATTCTGTCTCTCACTGTTCAAATAAATCTACCATCAAAATTATAGACTGATCATTTCTTTGTCAGTGGGCAAACGTACAAAATCAGCAGGGGATCGAATACTTTTTCCCTCACTGTATATTACCTTTTGTTGGAGTCAATTCTATTCCATATTTCTATTTAATAACAGTGTTTTCAAATGGAACGTGTGAATATGTGTTTCAAAACAATACACGTGTTATTCACGTGCTATACACGTGTTATATAAGGTGTGAAAATGCTAGCAATATGTATATAGGGCATTTAAGCTAGCTGATGATCCAGCTAGTATACAGTGAGAGTCTTTTATTGACCAGTGTAAAGGCGTAGAGAAGGTGGGAATGAGACAGATCCGTCAGGGACATCAACATTTTCCTCAGATGGGTTGGTTAATTCATGATTAAACTTACGTGCACACTAGCAAAGCAACAAAGCAGCAGGTGACCATTCACTTTCTACGTACTTTCACAACACAGAGCAATTTCAGCAGCAGCAACAAGCAGTATTTACAATGTATATTTTCTCAATTATACGCAGATTAGTTATGATGCAATAAAGTGACAGATCCCAATGACTGGCTTGGATGATTCCTCAGACCAGTTGTTTGGCGTGTGTGGTCTATTTCTTTGTGGTTTTATGAAATGTGTACAAATGGAAAGTTAAAGATTAGTCACTAGAAAAAAAAAGTTAGTACAAAATAAATAACGCTAGTACAGTTAGTGTGCTTTGCAAATCTACTGTAATGTTGCATCGAAGCTGGTACGATGCCAAATGGGTAAATCAAATAACCGATTCAGCACACTGATTATTTAATTTGTGTTTAGCTGGTTAGCTTTAAAAGTGATATACAGCTACAACCATTTGTCATTGTGACTCTGGAAAGGCCATGCCCTCATTAGGGTGTTTTCTTTTTAAAACGCATAACGCAAACCTATGGTTACGGCTGTTGTCTACACTACTCCGGTAGATTCGACCCTCAAAAACTGAGACTTTTGGAAATGCCGAAGACCCCGTTTTCGTTTGAAAATTCCGGGCTCGCGTTTTAGTGTAAACAGACCAAAACGAAGATTTTTGAAAACGAAGACATGACTCCGCCCACATTTGCCCCCTGATTGGCTATTCTGGATTATTGCATATCTTTCCCTGATTCGTCAATCCCCTATGACCATTACTCTACCTCGATTGTATATACATATCGTAAATATGGAGACTGAACCGCAAGCTTTTCTGGCTTTGTTGTCATTCTTATCAGCCATTGTGCAGTTAAATTCTGTATTATAATACTGCAGCTGCCTACATACACAAGAGGTGAGCTATGATTAGAGCAATCAGCAACAAATCTCATTTCGAGCGGCGTAAACCCTACATGGAGTGCCAGTTTGTTGTGCCTGAATGGTCATGTGACATGCGTATTCGTTCGTGTAGTGTGGACGGAGTTCGTCTCTGAAACACAGCGGAAACGCCGTTTTAAAACAAAAATGCACTAGTGTGAACATGGCCTAAGTCGCATTTTATTAAGAAACATTACAAAGTCTATACTAAGAAATCACAAATAGCAAAAGGGCATGAAAACATGACATTTTACATGACATAAGCATTTTATGTAGCACATTTGTAGATATAAAAATCCAGTGCGAATTCAAACTAAATGAATGGTTGGCAGTCATAAAGGCGGGTTCATTAGATCAGATGAGATTAGATTGAGCTTTGTTGTCATTGTGCAAAGTAGAAAGTAAATGATGTTAGCATTTGATTAGTACAGCGCATGTAGAGCGATAAATGATGTCAGATCGTAGTAAAATGCAAGTGACGGTTACAAGCAAATTGGTGTAAGTGTATAGACACAAATGGCTACTCTGATAACTGTGTGTGCAAGATCTCTCGCCTTTATCTCCACTCTGCGTGTGATTAGCCTTTGATGGCGACATGCTTGTAAGACTATAATTTGAGGATGAATCCATTTAGCATGCAGCATGTCACAGTGACGGGGGGTTGACAGTAGACGCAGTGTGATGTATCTTTGTGTGTGTGTGTGTGTGTGTGTGTGTGATTCTTCAACATCGTAATGTTGGATAATTAATTACAATAACAGCAGAAAGGAATTTACAGCATCAGGTTCGGCTCATCAACTTGATGCACAGCTATTTAAAAACACTGTGTGTGAAAAAATAGACAGTGAGGTAGTGGTGCCATGAAGGCGGAGTTACTGTTACCACGCTGAAGCTGATTATTTTCCTACAACGGCATGTCCTGAGAGTTTTATTCCTCTTACACCACAGCCATTTGCTGACGATTGTACACTTTACCATTTATTATTATATGGAGCGTCCTGCCGTACGAGTCCCTGTGAATGGGCTGTTACTATAGAAACAATAATGTATTATAATTAGATGAAATTAAGAGAAGATTAATCCGACCAATCAGAATCACTTAACATAAAGGGTTTTTTTTGTCTCATTTCGCTCTCTCTCTCTCTCTCTCTCTCTCTTTCTCTCTCTCACTCTTTATTCCAAGCTTTGGAGCTCAGAGTGTAATTTTGGGTTTCCTCCTTTTTTTTTTTTCGTGAAATTCGTGTCTCTTGGACTGCATGCAGCTGGGATCATGATCACGAGGCAGAAAAATGACTCTAATTGAGTAGGAGAAATTTAAGAAGGCACAAGAGAGCTATCAAAGAGCCTTTTTAATTAGAGCTGTGCTTATTCCCTCCAGCAACGGGAGGACACCTTCTGCTGTTGTGGCAGGACACAGAGAATACACACACACACTCCGTCTTCTTTACACTGTGCCATGTTCGATTTCCCATAACCCCTCTCCACAACTTCCGGAAGTAAATGGAGTGTAATTGGTGGAATTACATTAAAATCAGAGGTGTGGAATGTATTTATTGTGCTAGTCATGTTATTTAATTATGATATAATGGATGCTCTGATGGATAAATCAGTGTGTTCACTGCTAAATCGGCTCATCTCACTCCAACACCAGTGCAAAGAGCACTCTCTCAGAAGAGTTAATCCATGAATTACTCATTAATTATGTGCCATTAGGAGAATCTGGGTCAGGTTGCATTGGACTCCACTCACAGTCCGAGTGAAATGTCTTTACTGGAAATCCGTGCTTCTCTAAATGGGCTCTGGGTTCTCCCGGGGATCCGTGATTTTCTCATTTTCTAAACCCACAATTACTGAATAACATCAACTACCAGACTCCAAGTCAGGAGACCGACTCAATTTCTGGAGACAGGCGATGGAGCAACTGTTAGTAATGTGAAATAGGCGGGGCTAGCAATGCAGCAACGTTGAGTGAGGTTTTACTTTATGCAAATGAGATGCAAAGCAATTTGGTGACTACGAAAGTTACAAACATGTTCCTCTCTCTGTCTCTCTCTCTCTCTACCCCCCTCTCTGCCCCCCTCATTCTCTCTCTGTCCACCCTCTCTCTCTATCTCTGTGTCCCCTCTCTCTGACCCTACTCTCTCTCTCTCTCTGTCTCTCTCTCTGCCCCCCCATTCTCTGTTTTTCTCTCTCTCTCTGTCCCCTCTCGCTCTCTCTTTCTTACTCTCTCTTTCTCTCTCTCTCTCTTTCTCTCCATCTCTCTCTCTCTCTGTCTCTCATTCTCTCTCTCTCTCTGTCTTTCTCTCCGTTTCTCTCTCTCTATATCCCCTCTTGCTCTCTGTCTCTCTCTCTGCCCCCCCATTCTCTGTTTTTCTCTCTCTCTCTGTCCCCTCTTGCTCTCTCTTTCTTACTCTCTCTTTCTCTCTCTCTCTCTTTCTCTCCATCTCTCTCTCTCTGTCTCTCATTCTCTCTCTCTCTCTCTGTCTTTCTCTCCGTTTCTCTCTCTCTATATCCCCTCTTGCTCTCTGTCTCTCTCTCTCTCTCTCTCTCTGTCCCCTCTCTCTCTGTCTCTCTCTCTGTCTCTCTCATTTCCCCCTTCTGTCTCCCTCTGGGATTCCACCAGTTAATTATGCTTTCTAATGTGTGTATTAATTCCACACAGCTCACTTCACTTTACTTTTTCGCACAACACACACACACACACCCACACACACACACGCACTTCCTTCTCTGTGACAGATCCCATTAAAACACTTCTCACGCTCTCTACACTCCTGTGTCATAGATGACCCTGATGTGATTATTGCTTTATTGTAACATTAGCACACCCTCTCTCTCTCTCTCTCTTCAGCATTGCCCTTCATAAACCCTTCAGCCACCTGAGTCCTGTTTAATGCACTGATGTCTCAGATTAGACATGAAATTACACATCTACACACTTCGTGTCCTGGTGAAAGGTCCTGTGTGTGTGTGTGTATGTGTGTGTGTTCTATCATATTCTCTAGTGTTTATTGAACCTGAATTGTACGTTTTGGTCTCAAGGTTGCTGGCTAAGCGTTTTCCTTTGAACACCACTGTGACCTTTCTGATTACAGCTTTGGATTGTACATCTGTCTTCTGCAAATGGATCTACACTCACCTGTGTGTCAAGTCTGCCTCAAGGCACACACACCCACCCACCCAGACACACACACACAGTGCTCTCACATGTTCACATAAGAGCTTCCAGTTGGAAAGTTTGAGTGTTGAGTGACATCAGATGCTTTTTTTGGTTCTTTGTTAGTGAGCGAATATGATATGTTGTAGGAAGAATGGAAGGACAGAAGAATGGAAGGAAAAGAAAAAATAGAAAATAGACAAAAAGAAGTAAAAAGGGAATAAAGAAAGATGTAAGGACAAAATAATTAAAGAAGCCAAGAGACAGAAAGGGAAGGAAGAAAGAATTTAAAAAGTGAAAGAAAAAAGTTAAGAAAATATAGAAAGAAAGAAAGTGGAATAATGAAAGACAATAAGACAGATAATGAAGGAAGGAAGGAAGGAAGAGCATATAGAAGAAATAAAGAAACCAAATGTGAATAAAGGCAAAAGGACAAAAGCTAAAGCAAAGGAAAAAAGAAGCAGAGAATGAAGAAGGAAAATAAAAAGAGAAAGAGAGAATGTAAAAAAGCGCAAACTAGGGAAGAGAAAAAGAAAGCGACAGAGACAGACAGACAAACAGACAGATAGAGATAGAGAGAGACATGTGTTGATGTGGGCCACAGCTGCCGAGCTCCTAAATGAGGCTTTGCTCAAATAAATAGCGTTTAATTTCCTCGTCCCACGTTACCTCCCTCTCACATACACTCGTCTTCTCCACATCCTCCTGCTGTTTCTCTCTCTCTCTCTCTCTCTCTCACACACACACACACACACACACAGAGTCCAAACGGATGTGTATTTGAGTAACTGTGATATTAATCAGAGGTTTTATATCACTGAGAGATTAAATAAACACCAAACGAACCTTTCGACAGCGACTCGCTTAAGAGTTCCTTTCATCCCGCATCCCGAGGACGGCTATCGCATTGGAATGCTGTGTGTGTGTGTGTGTGTGTGTGTGTGTGTTTATCAACTCTCCTGATTTCTACACCTCTGTGTAACACTCTCTGAGAGGAAAGAGAGAGAGGAGAGAGAGGAGAGAGAGAGGAGAAGATTCATCGATTTGAGTGTGGAAAATAAAGATGGAGTAGAAAGAGCAGGTGAAAACACAAGTGCTGTTAGTGAACTAATACCAGGAGATTTATGACATGTTGAAGGAAAGGAAAGAAAAAAAAGGAGGATGCACGGATAGTCACTCAAGCCTTAAATAAAGATGTCCTTATATTCTGGAGGAGAAGGAGGAAGCTGTCAGTGTGTTTCCTCTGCGCTGTGGTTGGGGAGGTCTCCAGGGAAGTTCCTCCACCAGCCCCGGGAATGCAGAGGGATTTTACTTCCTGATCGCTCTATAATTCCGGCACATCACATCCCTGGGGAAAATTCGCAACAGCACAACAGCACCTCTCAGCAGTGGCATGCTGTACGGCATGTTAAGACGTGATCTCTAGCCAAGCGTCAGCTGTGATCACGGGACGTGGTAGTGTAGAAGGTTAATACGCTGTTGATGAAGATGAAGTAATCTGACCAATCATAATTCAAAAGCGCTGTTGTATTATATTATCAAAGTAGGAGTGTGTGATGTATGTAGTGCCCTCTACAGCATACAAGGTGAATTGCAAGTGTTTTGAAATCAGTGTCAAGCCTTCTTGTTCCACTTTGCCTTGAGATTTGCCATATATGGGAAAGGGGTGTGGCCGAACACGCTATTCCGACTGGGGAAGAGCTCATTTCTCTTTCACGTGTGTAGCTAATGTTCTAAACTTTGAGTTTAGAACTGTGAAACCTACTCATCTGAATCCCCACAAAATCCAACATCAGCATCAGTTTCAGGAAGAAGGTGTGACTTGAAGGTGTGGCCTAAAGCACTGTGGGCACTAACAGTCCTTAATTATAAACAAATATAAGATTCCATCCATCCATGTGTTTTCTATAAAGCTTATTCTTACAGGGTCACACGGAACCTGGAGCCAATCCCAGGGGGCATGGGACACAAGTCAGGGGACACCATGGGCGAGCCGTCGATCCATCACAGGGCACAATCACACACATTCACACACTTTTGCCACTTTTTGGACAAGCCGATCAGCCTACCATGCATGTCTTTGGACCATGCCGCCATGGATCAGCCACCATGCCGTTTAAATTTTTTTTTTAATACTAATTTCATTTGTACTTTTATTTTATTATCAGATGATAGAAATAAGCAATAAGTTTTATTTGTAAAAATGCATCACACTTTAGCTTGGAACACGTCAGCACTAACAGAGTAGCCTGTCGCAACAATTACAGAAGATGATAAAAGAAACATACAAAATCCATTTAAGTGACTTGTACATGCGCAT
Organism: Ameiurus melas; assembly: GCA_012411365.1. NCBI lineage: Eukaryota > Metazoa > Chordata > Actinopteri > Siluriformes > Ictaluridae > Ameiurus > Ameiurus melas. The sequence continues at coordinate 22,444,271 of CM022753.1, forward strand.
ATTGATTTACCGGATGTGTCACATTCTCTGGATTTGAAAGAAAAGCTGTTAGTGCGTGAAAGGGAAAAAACGTGTTTTCATGTTAGGTGTCATGTAGATGAAAGGATAAGAGAATGGCGAGGAGGAGGTGAAGGTGAAGGTGGGGTGACGTCCCAGAAGGAACGTTTTCAAAGGCTCGAGCGTAAACAAGAGGTACGCTCATAAATATTCATGACCCGGGACTCGTCCGGCTCGTGGCTTTCATCTGTAGCAGAACGAGAGATTAGGACACAGGCAAAGAGGGGAAAGAGTGAGGATGAAGAAGAAAGAGAGGGGATGAAAAAAGCCGGAGCGTTCTTTCAATGCGGACCGATTTCAAGCTCGATTATGTTGGAGATGAGAGCTAGAGCTTCCTCTGAGGACCGGTCTCTCCTCTCAGACTCTCACTCTCACTCTCTCTCTCTCAGGTTCTGGTTTTCTTTTCTGTCTCTGTGTGCTCTGAAAAAATTACAACATCAAATCACGTCTATTCTTTTTGACCATCGAAGGACTTAGGAAAACGCTGGTCCTCATATCTTCATGGCTGACTTTCTGGAATATTAAAGAAAGCTTTAAATACGTACAACAAGAATGATTTTTATTCTAAAATGTTTCCTTATAAATAATTTGAGTATAAGCTAGATCCTATAATGTACAGTTGCTGCATCATTATGAATTATCTTATAGCAGCTATAAACAGTCATTCCCTCTAGTCATGTTAACGAGAAACCGCAATCCGTAAACTCCTCTGTCCTGAAGATATGAAAAAATTTATGTTATGACTTCACCTCTGGCTGCTACTGTCACGCATCGAGGTTGAGGTAGAAGCAAGTGCAGAATATAACATTTAATATAAACAAACAGACTACAAAACAAAGACACTAAGACAACTTGGCAAAACAACGAAGCATGAAACAAAACATAGAGACATGAATGACAAAAGTCTAAAACAAGGAAAGACAAGAAACAAGTGCAGACAAAGACTAAACATACACATGAGTGCTCATTAACAAAACATGAATCAGGTGCAGGTGGTCATGTGACTGGTGGTGCAGTGCAGTGGCTGATGGGAAATGGAGTCCAGAGTTTCTTGATACGTGACAGAAGGAGTGCCCAAAATCATTCGTCCTCCAACTGGAGGACCCGGCCCCCTGGGCAAAAAGTCCTCAAAACCTGGAGGCCGAGCGGCTTCCACAACGGCACAGGGGGCTAGTGGGACGTCCTTGGCAGAGCATGAAAGCGGGGTGATGTCCTTGGCAGAGCATGAAAGCGGGGTGATGTCCTTGGCAGAGCATGAAAGCGGGGTGACGTCCTCCATGGGATAGGAGAGTAGAGCAAGCTTCACCACGAGGTTCAAAGGGGAAGCAAAGTTCTCTACAAGGCTCAAGGTGGGAGCGAGGTTCTCCATGAGGCTTAAGGTGGGAGCGAGGTTCTCCACGAGGCTTAAGGGGGAGCAAGGTTCTCCACGAGGCTTAAGGGGGGAGTGAGGTTCTCCGCGAGGCCAGAGAGAGGAGCAAGGTTCTCCGCGAGGCCCAAGCTACATACTGAGCACAGCAAAGGAAAGGAGCAACATCTTTAGCGGAACATGGAGGCAAAGTGACGTCCTCAGTGAAGCAGGATGGCAGAGAGACGACCTCAGCCGAGCAGGAAGGCAGAGCGACGTCCACAGCCGCACAGGAAGGCAGAGCGACGTCCACAGCCGCGCAGGAAGGCAGAGCGACGTCCATAGCCGCGCAGGAAGGCAGAGCGACGTCCACAGCCGCGCAGGAAGGCAGAGCGACGTCCACAGCCGCGCAGGAAGGCAGAGCGACGTCCACAGCCGCGCAGGAAGGCAGAGCAACGTCCATAGCCGCGCAGGAAGGCAGAGCAACGTCCACAGCTGAGCAGGAAGGCAGAGCGACGTCCACAGCCGCGCAGGAAGGCAGCCCAGGTCCACAGCCGAGCAGGAAGGCTGAGCGACGACCTTGGCTGAGCAGGAAGGCTGAGCAGCATCCTCAGCCGAGCAGGAAGGCTGAACTCGAGCCACAATCGGGAAGGGAGGGTGGGTGTTGGTCTCAGCCTACATTCGCCTTTTATGGAAAAGGGGCGTGGCTGAACACTCTGTTCCGACTGGGGGATGGAGATGTAACTAACACATAACGTTGTTTTTAGAATTGTGGAAACTGCTCGACTAAATCATAACACACTCCAGCATTAGGATCTGATTCCAGAAGAAGGTGTGGCCTTAAGTTTGAAGGCGGAGTTATATAGTATGACATCTTATTACAGTTTATATCTAACGCGGATGGATCTCTGTATAAAACTGTCCTAAAATGTTATTAACAGTTAGAAAATAATAAAAATATTTTAGTATATTTTGACATTTTATTTGTCAATAAACATACCAAAATATATACACCTTTAAAAATTGCGCACTTATAATTCATGCACTCAAATAGTGAAAGTATTGTAGCATTTTCATTCAATCATTTCAGTCACCATAACAAAATGAAAATCATTATAATATTCAATATTTTTGTAATTAAAGTCATTTTATAATGTAGAATTTCCGTTGCTAAAAACAGGAACTGTTCCGGGCCTGAGCCCAGATTCTTCTCATGTTTTTTCCCAGCTCAGCTAGTAGCCTTCCATAAAGTTTTGTTTTATGGAAATTGTGTTAACATAGCTGTCATGTTTGACAAGATCAGAAAATGTCGGATTTATCATAAAACTATATATATACAGTGGTGTGAAAAAGTGTTTGCCCCCTTCCTCATTTCCTGTTCCTTTGCATGTTTGTCACACTTAAGTGTTTCGGAACATCAAACCAATTTAAACAATAGTCAAGAACAACACAAGTAAACACAAAATGCAATTTGTAAATGAAGGTGTTTATTATTAAAGGTGAAAAAAAATCCAAACCATCATGGCCCTGTGTGAAAAAGTGATTGCCCCCCTTGTTAAAACATACTCTAACTGTGGTTGTCCACACCTGAGTTCAATTTCTCTAGCCACACCCAGGCCTGATTATTGCCACACCTGTTCACAATCAAGGCATCACTTAAATAGGAGCTGCTTGACACAGTAAGGTCCACCAGAAGATCCTTAAAAGATACACATCATGCCGAGACCCAAAGAAATTCAGGAACAATTGAGAAAGGAAGTAATTGAGATCTATCAGTCTGGAAAGGGTTATAAAGCCATTTCCAAAGCTTTGGGAATCCAGCGAACCACAGTGAGAGCCATTATCCACAAATGGCGAAGACATGGAACAGTGGTGAACCTTCCCAGGAGTGGCCGGCCGCCCAAAATTACCCCAAGAGCGCAGCGACGACTCATCCAAGAGGTCACAAAAGACCCCGCAACAATGTCCAAAGAACTGCAGGCCTCACTTGCCTCAGTTAAGGTCAGCGTTCATGCCTCCACCATCAGGAAAAGACTGGGCAAAAATGGCCTGCATAGCAGAGTTCCAAGGAGAAAACCACTGCTGAGCAAAAAGAACATCAAAGCTCGTCTCAATTTCTCCACAACACATCTTGATGATCCCCAAGACTTTTGGGACAACATTCTGTGGACCGATGAGACAAAAGTGGAACTCTTTGGAAGGTGTGTGCCCGTATATCGGGCGTAGAAGGAACACTGCATTTCATAAAAAGAACATTATACCAACAGTAAAATATGGTGGTGGTAGTGTGATGGTCTGGGGCTGTTTTGCTGCTTCAGGACCTGGAAGACTTGCCGTGATAAAAGGAACTATGAATTCTGCTGTCTACCAAGAGATCCTGAAGGAGAATGTCCGACCATCTGTTCGTGTACTCAAGCTGAAACGAACTTGGGTTCTGCAGCAGGACAATGATCCTAAACACCCCAGCAAGTCCACCACCGAATGGCTGAAGAAAAACAAAATGAAGACTTTGGAGTGGCCTAGCCAAAGTCCTGACCTGAATCCTATTGAGATGTTGTGGTATGACCTTAAAAAGGCCGTTCATGCTCGAAAACCCTCTAATGTAACTGAATTAGGACAATTCTGCAAAGATAAGTGGGCCAAAATTCCTCCAGGACGCTGTAAAAGCCTCATTGCACGTTATCGCAAACGCTTGGTTGCAGTTGTTGCTGCTAAGGGTGGCCCAACCAGTTATTAGGATTAGGGGGCAATCACTTTTTCACACAGGGCCATGATGGTTTGGATTTTTTTTCACCTTTAATAATAAACACCTTAATTTACAAATTGCATTTTGTGTTTACTTGTGTTGTCCTTGACTATTGTTTAAATTGGTTTGATGTTCCGAAACACTTAAGTGTGACAAACATGCAAAGGAACAGGAAATGAGGAAGGGGGCAAACACTTTTTCACACCACTGTATAGTATATAACTTTTCTTACTAGGCTAGTTTGGTGTTGCTAACCAAGGGGAGGGACAGCTAAGCTATCACTGTATGGGTTGCAAAGTACATTATCTTTCCTTATGCTCTGCTCATACCATGTTTACATAAACTGTAGCTCATATAGACTTATACACATTCTGTAAAACCGGCTAAGTTCATTTAACTAAAAAAATTTGAGGAAACTAATTACCTCAACATTTTTACGTTGATAAATCAATTTATTTAGGCCAAATACACTTAAATATAACAAAACAATTAATAAAAAAAAAAATCGGTATATGTCCATTTTCCCTCACACTGACTATGTGAGCTAGCGTTTGGCAGTATTGAGAGCTGTCAGCCAATAAGACTCGAAAGTTTCCATGTATTTTCCTGTAAAACCTGACTGATTGGTTTTGCATCCTTTCACTGAAGATATATAATTACAACACCGGTGTCTTCTTTTATTGATGTTCAATTATGTAGTGACAAACCGCCCCAGGTGGAGAATTATTCGGGGCTAAAGATAAAATCTTTGGTGCTACAGACCCCAATGCCCAGGCCAGGTTACGTTCCTGCATAAAAACAGTATTATTAAGTAATATTATGAGGCAAATGTGGCGCCTTATGTGCTTCCCCTGGTAAATTCAGCATCTGGCTCATATTCAGGATCTGGATCATTCGAGGTTATTATCATGTTCATAATTATCAAAATGAATAGTTTGTTCACTGACAGCTATCATCATCAGATCCACCATCAAACAATGCTAGTATTTGATTAGAAACTTGTTCTGCAGTAAACTGCTGAACCATGTCAAGATTTGTTACGTTTTGTTTTATGTCTGTGGTCATTATGATTTACACATTAAATCATCCTTGTTTACCAAACATTCCCCCCCGAGGAATAAAAGAGAATGGCACTTATTGAGAAATGAGAGATTCAGTATTGTTGTGCAGAAAAATATAGTTACACTATTACAAAACTCTATAGACTTTTTACAATAAATGAATTATAATACAGATATTATTCGACAATTTTATATTTTAGTTTTTGCTATACTGTTAATAATAAATAGATTGAGGAACACTAAGAAGGTGGAGGCCTAATGTGAAAAAATTTATGAGGGGGAGGGTACTGAATGACGACCCGAGGTAAGGGTTTAATGATTTATGTTGAAATGACGTTACTTTGAGAGGCGAGTGTTTGATTTCGAGGCTAAAATGGTAGCCATTAGCTTCGATTAGCTACATTACATTAGCATAAGCGTAGTTCCAAAACTAAAGAAGCAAACTTCTTGGATCAACAAAAACTTCAAGTTCAATGCATCTTGTCTCTGCTCACTTTAACAGCAGAGTTTCTCTCTGTGGCCTTGCTTGATTTATAAATGGCTAAACCGACGTGTGGAAGCAGATTTATCCGCGCCACGAGGAACAAAGCGCAGGAAGATCAGAGAGCAGTGAAGGAGAAACGTAGTGCAGGGAGATTGAGACGTAAATGCCGGATTAGTTACACTCGCTTCCCTCGTCCTCTCAAAAGCAGACGTTATTCCTGACAGCTTTACGAGGTTACACAGCGGACACAAGCGTCCCGAATGAGGAAAGTTTATTTACGATTTTAGACACGGATTCGCTACAGTGTGGAGGAGGAGGAACAGATGTATAACCTTCATCAGTGTCCTGATTCCCGACTCATTCATTCATTACACAACCTTATACAAGTTCTGGATCCTGATTCGCCAGAAGGATGTTGATTAGTTTTCTATAACAGCAGCTCTGACTGTAGTGCAGCTGCAAATCATGGGTTTATATTAACACTTTTTGTTTCTATAATAACAGCTCATTCTTAATCTCGGATTAATAATAAGTGTGTGTGTAATCGTTTATACGGTGAAGTTTTCTGTAAATAGATTGTAAGTTTATGTAACATAAACTGTGGGCAGTGGTGGCTTGGCGGTTAAGACTCTGGGTTACTAATCGGAAGGTTGGGGGTTCAAGCTGCCACTGTTGGGCCCTTAACCCTCAACTGCTCCAGGGGCGCTGTATCATGCCTGACCCAGCGCTCTGACCCCAGCCTCCTGGCATGCTGGGGTATGCGAAAAAAATAATTTCACTGTGCATATGTATATGTGATCAAAGACTCATTATTTATGGAAGGAGTCTGCAGTAACAGGACTGTCTTTTATTGATCACATATACATATGCACAGTGAAATTCTTTTCTTCACATACCCCAGCATGTCAGGAAGCTGGAGTCAGAGTGTAAAGCTGTAACTTTTCCAAAAGTTTTCCAAGGATAGAGGAGTTTTTACGCTTTGTGGTTTCTTGGTAACAAACGATGCAATTAACTTAAAGAGAGAGAAAAAAGTGAGGCTGGTGGATGAACAACTGTTTATAGCTGCTATAATGCAAGGGATTGTTTTACACAACATTAAATGTAGCTATAAATGGATATATTTCTTCCCCAATATTTAAAAATGTAATTGTTGGTAAGTTGCTGTAATGTAAGTGGAATAAAACACTTGGGGACGTGCTGTTATAGGTAAATAATCCATTTCTGGGTGGTGACAGTAACTCAGCTTCATCAAACAACCTCGCTGTTGATTATTTCACTGTAACAGCGCGTCATACCTATATGTGTCATTAGTGACACATAAAAAGTGTCATTTGGAATCATTTGTACAAGAGAAGTCCATTACAAAACCAGCAGGAATCTATCTATCTATCTATCTATCTATCTATCTATCTATCTATCTATCTATCTATCTATCTATCTATCTATCTATCTATCTATCTATCTATCTATTCTGTCTGTCTGTCTGTCTGTCTGTCTGTCTGTCTGTCTGTCTATCTATCTATCTATCCATCCATCCATCCATCCATCCATCCATCCATCCACAGGACAAAGACAATAATGTTTTGAAAATCTCCATCTCCACACTCGGTGTGTAACGCAGCAACTTCATTTCTGAGATCCGTATTCGTGTTCGTAATTGGGTCTGTGTGTCATGATCTGATGCGGATTAGTGCCGCGCACAAAGTAAAAGTATATTTATATCTCAGTCTGTCCATCTGTCACTGAATATCTGCCTTCCTGCTTTTTAATGAGCGTCTGCGCTAAGCATGGATCTTTGTCTCGGCAGCGCTAACGTGTCACATGGCTGTTATTTCTTTCGGAACGGCAGATGGAAAGAAGATGCGAGAAGACTAAAAGAGGATGTTTTCTTGTTTTTATCGTGTGTGTGTGTGTGTGTGTGTGTGTGTTAAACCTCATTTATTCGATTTGCTTGTCCAGTCATGCTAATTATCTCAGCCACTAGCGCTAGCATGTTTCTACAGACGTTAGCAAGTGACACAGAAGAAAATTTGGCTGCATGAGATCTGTGGATATGGTTCAAAATTAAATGGACAAAATGTACCCAAAAGTAATCAATCAACTAAGATGTGAATTACAGTAATTTGCTACTTTTTTTTTTTGTTGGGCACTGGAGGCTAATGTAGCTATCAAAGAATGGAAACTTATAGCACTGGTACTTAAAAAAAGAAAATATTTGTATCAATAGCACCATGTTCATGCTACAATTTCACCTGAATCACTTCTAATGTACAAGCTCCGCCTGTACTTTAGGCCATGCCTCCTACCTGAGACTAAATCATGTGCTGAGAAAGAAAGCAATTCCGTTTCATGATTTTACGATAAGTTAAATGATCGGTTGATCGACTAGATCTAGGTTACGTTTTGCTTAAGGCAACATTAACAGGACGATTATTTACATCGATTTTACCAGTGGGGTCACTGAAGTGCTGGTTTTGAGTTAAAAACTTTAAAGTGACCTATTTATGACTCTTGCTACACATGCTTATCCGAAGGCATGTTTATTACTAGCATGGTAACAACAGCTAGCAGTGTACATTCTTTATATATTTTACACTTTGGTATTGTGCAATGCTAACAGATATATTTATTCCTTATATTATTAACAAAATGTAGCGTTACTGGAACATCTCAGAGAGGTTCAGGTTTACACACACACACACACACACACACACACACACTCGCGCAGACCAGTTTTTCTCTTGTGTATTAATCTGTGAATCTAAAGCTGTGATTTTTAGTGGCTGTTATGAATTATTCATGAGGACAGAGGAAGGGGGTGTCGCTTAGGGAGATCAGCAGGTATGATGAATAGCATTAGCATGCTTTCACACATGACCGACGCTATCATGGACATTTATTGGCAGCCATCTTTACTTTACTCGCTGCTTAAAAGGTGTACAATGTTGACCTCCGCTGTTTATTTATCACTTCATCTTTATTTTTTTCCCCCCTCCTTATCTCGAATGCAGGCCGGGGTTCAGCGCATCACCAAATATACCAAGTAAGTAATAAAACACAACACTATATATTTTTTTAATCCGTTTATAGTTACATTTAATGTTACGGAACTTCCTGGAAACTAGTTCTTGCTTGGAGTAATAAGTTTGATAACATTACAAAATCATAATCAGTTAATATGCTCATTAATATGCATAATTTTTGTCAAGAATATTTATAAGCGCGTGGCTTTGCAGAATCAGGATTTTCGATGTTATTGCTCATGCAGGTAACGTGTTTAAAGTGGTGCATTAATCCCTGTATGAGGTGCGATAATCATGCAGAGTTATTCTGCAGCCTAGTGTCATCTGTCACTCACCGGCTCACTCGGGGACTGAGTTTTTTCCCTCTCAGGTGTCAGTAACCCTAATATAATCAGCTGGATGTAACAGGGAATACTGAGACCTGAGAGGTGGAAAATGGCACCGCGATGTTAAGAGATTTCATGTGCGTAGCGCACTCACACCGTACTGAGATTCCAGTTTTTTCTTTTCGCAGGCTTTTGCTTCACAGGCTAGCATGGTCGCTAAATTAGCCGGCTTGCGTGCATGCAGTATTTATTTCCTTGTGTGTGAAACAGGAATAGGAAATGCTTACAAAGCAGAAAGAGGCATACTGAGTAAAGGAAAATTCCAGAGGTTTTTATCGAAGACTTTATCGACTCTATCTGTAGTGTGTGTGTGTGTGTGTGATTGTTACTGATGAGAGCTTCAACCTGTTCTATCTTCACTAAGGGGAACCCCCACCCCACCCACCTCCGTCCCCCTCCCCCAGAAAACCTAGTTTGGTTTATGCCCTAATACAAGACTAAGGGGCAGCTGTTGATTTTTGTCAGTAAATGTAGAAAAGACGTGAGCAGCTTTACTCTATGGCAATAAATTAGCAATTAGACAATTCACCAGATCTGTGTTTTTCAAACATGGCCGCCATGGACTGCAATTCCCAGAACACTCATTTATTCACACCTGCATCCAATCTCATACACAATCACACCACAGTTTAAAAGGATTTTCGAGGCACTCATTCTTGGCGAATTATTGAGTGTTATCACCGTACCAAGCGTTTATACCCTTTTCCTCATTTTGTTTCATGTTCTTTGATCTTGCTTCTTGTTCCTCGCTCTCAATTCTTGCCTCGCCTAGTTCATGCCTGTTTACAGCTCCCCTGACCCATTGCCTGTTTCTTGACTATGCTATTGTCTCAGGATTTGGATTTGTCTGCCTGCCTCTCTTTATTAAAAGCTCTTATCTGCTTTTGCATCCGTCCTAACCTCCATTATGTGGAAACTGTGAAAGAAAAGGTGAATGCCCCACCTAGGGATAATTTTACTGCTTCAGAAAAGTATATAAAGACATGTTTTGTATGTATAATTTAGACTTTCTGTAGACTGTCTCACTTTACTGTTTCAATAAAGTTTACTTACTTTTTGACATCTATAAACCCGATGTCTCTGAAGTTTTTTGTTAGGCTGAAAAGATTGTTTGCCACGACAACTATAAGACACAAAAACTCTCCAGGCATGACAGAGGAACAATAAAGATGTTAGTATGATTCAACAAAAAAATAAAAAGTAGTTCCGGTTACTTTGTACTTTCCTAAAGGTTCTGTCGTATCCATACGCCATTCAATTCTTCCCTCGGTAAAGTAGGTCCATCTCTGCAACCAAGAGGCGATTCTACAGATTTACATACAGCTTCATTTAGTAAACAGTTTTTTTTTCAGTTTGGTGTAAACATGTTTTAAGTTGTTGGGGGTTTATTTTAAAACTTTTAAAGTTCAGCAGGTGACCAGAAAGTTATGAAATCTTTCAAATCCTTTTAGTTTTTGTTTTGTTTTGTTGATTTCTTGGCCCGAAAGCAGCACGATTCCAAACTAACCCAAGATCAGCTTTAGGTTTAGCGCTGTGCTTCTAAAACGGGCGGCGTGCTGGTGAGGATCTACTCTAGGCGCGCTTTGATTTTAAAGGAAGAAGAAGATGAGTGAAGATCAAAAGGACCGTTGTGAGCGACAATAAACCCCGAAATCCCTCGGTGAGGACTGTGAACTCTCGTTAACATTGTTTACGTCGGGTTCGATGTGCAAGCCGAAGGAGACGCTCCAGAGACACGTAGTGAAGGAGTGAAGGAGCATCCCAAGGATGAAAACGTGTGCTGGGGCCTCATTCCATAGTGCTTCTGTGTTTCTGAGCGTCTTGCTGCAGCATTAGTGACCGTCAAGTAGCCTAGATAAAGGACTGTAAAAATATATAAATACCAGAGTCTTGCTAACACTTACTGGAAGGCGAGAGTGACTCATTTTATCGTTCATTTGAAGTGCGTAAACAAGATTTCTGAGAAAAGCGCTGCAGCCTGATGCCTGTTTTTTGTTGCCACGTTATCGCTCTGTGGGCTGCCCTGAAAATAAAAGCCACTAACAATAAAACACACTCCCTTCACCTCACTCTCCAGTAATCTCATTAAAGAGAGAGAGAGAGAGAGAGAGAGAGAGAGAGAGAGAGATTAACTGTTACTGAGTTTTAAGTGATGGTGTAACATTTCCTGTATTTTCAAAGAATGACCTCACTATTGCAAAAAGTTGCAATAAACGCTACATTGGTATAAACTGAAAGAGAGAGAGAGAGAGAGAGAATAAACACAGAATATTTCTTTTTCACATTAAAAAAAAGAGAAAGCTCTGAAAGGCCAGAGGGTCGAGAGTTTGTCTCTGTGTCTCTGAGTATTTCCTGTTCCTCATTTTTCCAGGCCACGCTGTCTGCTTCTAAAACACGATACGCACCTCGAACTCCGACTCGAGACGAAGCCGAGGAACCCGAAGCCAAACTGAAGAGTTCAGAAGTCACATGGCGGAGAAACTTTTCTTTCGGAATCCTCCTTTGCCCTGAACATGAACCAGAAAAACTGTGAATTCCTCTGCCGCATGCGTGAAGAAACGAAGAAGAAACACAAAGAAGAGAGAGTGAGAGAGAGAGAGAGAGAGAGAGAGGGAGAGCGTGAGAGGGAGAGAGAGGGAGGGAGGGAAATAATCTCATATAGCTTGAAATCTCTTTGGATATTTTTAAAGCCTGGTTTCAAAACATATTCACGGCTGGGAATTCAGTTCAGAGCTGGCGCAGGATGATAGAAGGAGGACGGTGATTAGCGTGAAGAAAGTGTGTGTGTGTGTGTGTGTGTGAGAGAGATTTACCGTGAACACTCTCGTCTGTGTCTGACCCTGGCGCCTGCACTCACATCTGTTGTGTAAGAGCATCGTCCAGCTCCAAACATTGTTTCGTCAAGATTCTATACTAAGATGACAAACTGAACGCTAATCCTGGTTACCGTTTCCTGCTATAAGCCTCCAAACCACCAGAGGCACCATGATTTTAAAAATAAATATGCAAAAAACGTACACTTTACTATCATTCTATCATTTACCGAAAAGCTTTACATATCAGTGAGTCCTGCAGCTCCCCTTAGTCATGTGAAAAGAACAGAATTTACATAACTAAATTCGGTAATGTAAGTCCCATAGGAAGCTCACAAAGAAACGGCGATAATACAAAACATTCATATTTGTTTAACATAAGTATTTTAAAAAATGCAGAAGAGGAGAAACGGTAAGATATCCAAAACATCAGTAAGAAATGAAGGCTAATTAATTTTTTTATTACTTCTGCTTGTTGATGTAACTTAAATATAAAAAGTGAGTGGCTAACTAGCTAGTTAGCTAACATATAGAATAAAAAATGTTAAGCTAACATAATTTTCTACAAGATTTTCGGAACTATAGAAACTCAGATGATGGAGAAATGAGTTGAAATCCTTCACCATGCTAACTAGCCTAAAGGTCTAATGGTCATTTTTCTGGTGCTATAAGGAAATATTTTGGGGTCATGGTCAGTGTTAGAACTAAAAAATTATGCAGGTAATATATAAATATAGCTAATATATAACTAGCTAATATATTAAATGCTAATATATAACTAGCTAATTACTACAGCTAATAAATAACTACAGCTTACTACATATTACTACAGCTAATAAATAACTACAGCTAATATATAACCACAGCTAATAAATAACTACAGCTAATATATAACTACAGCTAATATATAACTAGCTAATGTATTACTACAGCTAATATATAACTATAGCTAATATATAACTAGCTAATATATTACTACAGCTAATATATAACTACAGCTAATATATAACTACAGATAATATATAACTAGCTAATGTATTACTACAGCTTAATATATAACTAGCTAATATATTACTACAGCTAATATATAACCACAACTAATATATAAATACAGCTAATATATAACTAGCTAATATATTACTACAGCTAATATATAATTACAGCTAATATATAACTAGCTAATATATAACAACAGCTAATATATAACCACAGCTAATATATAACTAGCTAATATATTATTACAGCTAACAAATAACTAGTTAATATATAACTACAGATAATAAACAACTAGCTAATGTATTACTACAGCTAATATATAAATACAGCTAATATATAACTAGCTAATATATTACTACAGCTAATATATAACTATAGCTGATATATAACTACAGTTAATATATAACTACAGCGAATATATAACTAGCTAATATATAACTACAGCTAATATATAACTAGCTAATATATTACTACAGCTAATAAATAACTACAGCTAATATATAACTAGCTAATATATTACTACAGCTAATATATAACCACAGCTAATATATAACTAGCTAATGTATTACTACAGCTAATATATAACTATAGCTGATATATAACTACAGTTAATATATAACTACAGCGAATATATAACTAGCTAATATATAACTACAGCTAATATATAACTAGCTAATATATTACTACAGCTAATAAATAACTACAGCTAATATATAACTAGCTAATATATTACTACAGCTAATATATAACCACAGCTAATATATAACTAGCTAATGTATTACTACAGCTAATATATAACTAGCTTATATATTACTATAACTAATATATAACTTGCTAATATATAACTAGCTAATATATTACCACAGCTAATATATAACTAGCTAATATTTTACTATAGCTAATATATAACTAGCTAAAATTTTACTACAGCTAATATATAACTAGCTAATATGTAACTATAGCTAATATTTAACTAGCTAATATATTACTAGCGTGCATGTTCAAAGGTTAAAGTGCAATATAAAATATTTTATTACATTTTATTCTTGGATTTATTTTATACTATTTATTTTCATTTATGTTATTTATACGTGTAGTTTGGTTGTTTAATAATTTCTGCTAAATAGTTTGTGATGCACGTTGTTGAATGTACAATGTGATAAATAAGCCACAATGAAGAAGAACTGCTAAATAAAATAAAAGCTAGCGAAGTATTAAGTTGTTAATCAGGGCTGAATAATTCAAGGTTGAGTTCTTCAGGGCTGAGTTCTTCAGGATTGAGTTGTTATTCAGTGTTGAGTTGTTCAGGGTTGAGTTGTTCTTCAGGGTTGAGTGGGGGGTGAAGGGAGGGGTGGGTTGTGGGTGGGGGGGTTGGTGGGGGGGGGTGGGTAGGGGGGGGTGGTGTTGGGTGGGGGGTGGTGGTGGGAGGGGTTGTTTTGTGTGGTGGGGGGGGGGGTTAAAAAGGGGGGGGGGTTTTTTTGTTGGGGGTGTTTTTGGGGGGGGTGGTTTTTGGGGGGGGGTTTTTTAGGGTGGGGTTGATGGTTGAGTTGTTCTTCAGGGTTGAGTTATTCAGGGTTGAGTTATTTTTCAGGGTTGAGTTATTCATTGTTGAGTTCTTCAGGGTTGAGTTGTTCTTCAGGGTTGAGTTGTTCTTCGGGGTTGAGTTGTTTTTCAGGGTTGAGTTATTCAGTGTTGAGTTCTTCAGGGTTGAGTTGTTCTTCAGGGTTGAGTTATTCAGGGTTGAGTTGTTCTTCAGGGTTGAGTTATTCAGGGTTGAGTTGTTTTTCAAGGGTTGAGTTATTCAGGGTTGAGTTCTTCAGGGTTGAATTGTTATTCAGGGTGGAATTGTTCAGGCCTTCAGGACAAATGTCAGTACTGAGCACAAGTTGACAGCTGACTGGATGAAAGAACACTGTGTTCCTGGCATGGTGACAAGTGAACAGAGATGGATATGATTCAAGTGTCTGATCTCGCTCTCGGACTGTCATGCGTCACAGACACAGAGAAGGATGTGTGTTAGAGCAGCGGTCCCCAACCTTTTTGCGCCACGGACCGGTTTAATATCAGACAATATTTCCACAGACCGGCCTTTAAGGTGTGGCGGATAAATACAACAAAATAAAATGATATGACCAGCATAAAAACTGGGGTAAAATATAATAATAAACGTGAATCCAATGTGAAATCGCAACTTTATTAACAGTGTCCTCGTAACATCCTCTCTTCCCCCTAACGCTCTCTGGTCTCCATGGTAAGGTTTCAACGTATCACGTGACCGAGACAAGCGTCTTGACATGCGTCAAGAGTGAGTCGTAGAAGGATGTAACGGAGAGAATCCGGTCATTTTTCAGATCCAGATAATAAATAAAACTGAAATAATGTAAGTTATTTATTCTTTCTGTGCGGCCCAGTACCAAATGACCCACGGACCGGTACCGGGGTTGGGGACCGCTGTGTTAGACCACAGGGTTTCATCATATGATTGTAAAACAAGCGTGTATGTGATAAATAATCATTTTATTTCAGTTCTTTATCCAGTTCACTAAAATATACAAATAAAAAAGTTGAAGAAGAAGACTATATATAGACTATGATATAGACTCTGACTCTCTATATGGAGAAAAAAAAAAGAATATAAAAAAAGACATTTTAAAATAAAAAAGAAAAGACAAAAGAGAGAATGAGATGAAGAAAATAAATACAGAAGAAGGAAAGAAAGAATGAAAAAGATGATGAAGAAAATAAGTTAGTATGGAATATATTAATGAAAGAAAGGTTTAAAAATGAAGGAAAGAAAACAAAAGAACAAAAGAAAGGGAAAGAATGAAAGACATTTGAAATAAAAATAAAGAAAAGAAAGAATAAAATAAAAGGTATTTTTACTTTTTATTTTCTTACAAACAAAGAAAGAAAAAGACGATGAAGAAGAAAATGATTTAAAAAGGAATACATGAAGGAAAGAATGAAGGAATGAAAATGAAAGAAGGAAAGTGAGAAAGACAGAACTAAAAAACAAATCCATTAAGTAAAACTAAAAATAATATTGAATGAAGTAAGACAAAAAAAGAAGTAAGACCAAATGAAATAAAGAAAGAAAAAGAAAATGAATGTAAAAAAGGAAAGAAAGATTTAAAATGAAGATAGAAGACAATGTAAGGAAGGAGAAAGAGAAGAGGCAGTTATACATTTCTGAAGATGTTTCTGTTGACATTCCTGTAAATAAACAGACTCGGATGGACGGAGAGATGGATGGATGGACGGAGGGATAGGAAGGAAGGAAAAAACAAATCCATAAAATAAAATAAAAATGATCATTAAAGGTGCCCTGCAATGGATTGACACACTGTCCAGGGTGTACCCCGCCTTGTGCCCAATGCTCCCTGGGATAGGCTCCAGGTTCCCCCGTGACCCTGAAAAGGAGAAGATGGATGGATGGATGGATTGTCATTAAAGGTGATTCTGTCGGCGTCGCTTTAACCCTTTCATGCGCAGTGGACACTACAGTTACTGAAGCCAAAGCCATTTTCTGCATATTGGGAGGATTTAATAGAAGAACTGTGTAACAGCCGCTGGAATGGACATTCATTCTTCATTTGAACGCATGCAGTCCACTAGAGTGGACACTTCAATAATTTTTCAAAAAATGTTTGTAAAAGTAAAATGAAGGTAAAATAATTTTTTATGCCTAAAGAAGAGTAAAAACACAGAGAAAGGGTTCAAATAAACAGATTGAAAGAAGAAGAAAGGGACAATATGAAAGAGTGAAAAATTAATCCATTAAAGAAACCTAAAGAAAATAATATTAATAATATAAAATAAAAAATAATAAGGTGATAGTGGCTTCAGGTTTTTGAAATGTGTTTTATAAAAAAATAAAGGCAGAAATAAAGAAAGGAAAAAAGAAAGGGATGAAATAATAAAAGAATGAATGAGAAAGAAAGAAAAAACATTGAAAAAGAGGACAGAAGAATACAATACACACACTAACACTGTTTACAATCAATAACCACGTCTCTACTTTCCTCAGCGTCGACTCCCTCAGGCAGCGTTGACCCGAGTGTGTGTGTGTGTGTGTGTGTGTGTGTGTGTGTGTGTGTGTGTGTGTATGTGTGTTGAGAGAGAGAGAGAGAGAGAGAGAGCAGGGTCATGAGGTTCTGACCTTATGTAGATCCACATATGAGTTTCTATTCGCTGGCTTCAGGGGAATCTGGCACTGTTCCACACACACACACACACACACACACACACATTTTCCTTGTCTGCTAATGTGTTCTTGAGGAGCAGGAGATGAGTAACTGAAAGAAAGAAAGAAAGAAAGAAAGAAAGAAAGAAAGAAAGGACAAATATTCAGTTCAACAGAAATTGATGAAAAAAAAGTTTATCTGTATATATTTTATGATTTCCAGATTACAGCCTTTCTAGATTAGATTGTGGATTATTTTCTTTCCCTTTATCTTCTGACAGAACACCTCTCTGCAGTTTATAATAAACATGTTCTATCTTTCCTTCTTTCACTCACCAGGTTGTGAGAAATCAGTGTTGGTGTACATTAGCACGTGGCTGAATCAGCATGGCGTGCAGCAGGGTATGCTGGGAGTGTGGGAGAGAGGGGGGGGGTCATTTCATTTGGGGTTTTGTGCTGCTCACACAATTCGTCATCTGATTAATCTGGGATTTAATTCAATCTGCGGGCCACCAGAAATAACACAACATGCAAACCTACACTGTTCTGGTCCTGCTGTTTCAGCTACTAACCACACACACACACACACACACCACTGAACACACACATATACACACACACACACACACCACTGAGCACACACACACACACACACCACTGAGCATACACACACACACACAAACACACACACACCACTGAATACACACACACACACCACTGAGCATACACACACAAACACACACCTGCCACTGAACATATACACACCCACACACACCACTGAACACACACACACACACACAACCTACTCAGCACACACACACACACACACCACTGAGCATACACACACATAAACACAACCTGCCACTGAACATATACACATACACAAACACACACAAACACACACACACACACACCACTGAGCACACACACACACACACACACACACACAAACACACCTGCCAGTGAACATATACACATACACACAAAAACACACAAGCCACTGAACACACACACACACACACACACACACACATTCCTGACAAGGAAAACATACATGCACACACACACACCTGACACTGGGCACACACAAACACACACACCCTTGACACTGAACACACACACACAAACACACACCTGACACTGAACACACACATACACACCCCTTACACTGAACTCTTTTGGAAAAGTACTATAGCTAGCTAGCTAGCTAGATAGATAGATAGATAGATTGATTGATTGATTGATTGATTGATTCTGAGAGGATGCTCATCGATCCGTTAATGCGCAGACAGCTAGCTAGCTAGACTGTTGCATTGTAAATCTGACTAGCACTTAAAGCTCCATGTTACAGCTCACAATCTGTCAGCATTACACAGGCAGATGTCTTAGCAGTTAATCCTGCATAAGAATCTCACTCATATACTAATTGCTTTCTCTGCTAGTGAGCATCGCTTTACATCTGTCCACTGAGATCACAATGAAGGACGCATGTGGACTTTAACAGGATTCACGAACACTAATCATTTGGATGTGACAGTGGTGTTGTCCAAAGCCCGTGCTGCCTTTACTGGCTATCTGTCTGATTGTGATGCCGGTGAGGCACCAAAACAATCCGTCCTCTTCATTTCTCATTTCTCTTTATTAGCCCAGGCTTTCTGTATATGCACTTCATCCTGCCTCCTGCCCGTACAGGCCGAAGGGGTCAAGGGGGTGCAGGGGGATGCCACACATAGAGAGCTATTACCGCACACGAACATGACGAGGTTCCATAATGGAGGAAGTATCAGGGATGATGGAGATGATGGTTCTGATGTTCTGAAAAATTCTTTCTTTATGTCAGTCTCTTTGTTTCTAGCTTTCCATTGTTTCTTTTCTAGGAAGCTACAGACGTTTTATTGCTTGTTGGTTTGTAGTTATCATCAGATTTGGTTATACAGGATAAAATATTATATTGTTACAACTGTTATTTCTGACCACAATAATAGCCACCTACTAATGCACAGATTGAAAGCACTGTAAAAGCATCTTTTAATTATCCATCCATCCATCCATCTTCTATACCGCTTATCCTTTTCACGGTCACGGGGAACCTGGAGCCTATCCCAGGGAGCATCGCGCACAAGGTGGGGTACACCCTGGACAGGGTTCCAATCCATCACAGGGCACACAAACACATACACACTCACACAACCATTCATACACTATGGACACTTTGGACATGCCAATCAGTCTACCTATTAGTTTTTAGAAATCTAATAAAAATTCTCTTTGCAGATCGTTTGAAACTGAATATGCATTCACTGCATATATATATATATATATATATATATATATATATATATATATATATATATATATATATATGCAGTGAATGCATATTCAGTTCTTTTGTTTAAAACATTCCTCGTTGGTTATTTGTGTTTCAGTTCTCTGTCCCTGTTCTGTCGCTGCTTTGTTATCACATTGTGTTCACCTGTTTTGTGTTAGTTTTATATTAGTTGGTCTATTTACAGTATACAATTCAATTCAATTCAATTTGATTTGTATAGCTCTTTTTACAATGAACGTTGCCTCAAAGCAGCTTTACAGAAACATATAAACACAGGATACAGATTTTAAGAGTGTGAATTTATCCCTATTGAGCGAGCCGGTAGCGACGGTGTCGAGTAAAAACTCAATAAGATGAAATGAGGAAGAAACCTTGAGAGGAACCAGACTCAGAAGCGAACCCGTCCTCATCTGAGTAACAACAGATAGAGTGAGAGTAAAAGAAAGTTCATTATAGTTTTTATATGAAGTCTGTTTGTTGAACTGATCCACTGTTCACTAAAGGAGACCTGAGTGCAAAACTACACATGGTAATTGCAGTCCTAAGGCCATAGCAGCAACCGTAATCCCAGCACCCTCTACGAGAGATCCGAAACCATTTCATGGTACTCCAAACGGCACCGTCCTCAACAATCTAAGCAATCTCCAGGCTGCACTGCTTGGGGCTGTCCTCAGTAGCAGAATGTGCAGTAGCAGTTCTTGTGATGCATTGCTGTAGCTGTCAGGTCACCTGGAGCATGAGCTTTATTCTGTGGTTTAGGTGACCTAGCTGAATACCAGATATCTACTATGGTTTCATGTATAAAGTGGTTGTGTTCTGTCCTGATAGAGCTTTGGGAATGTTCTAAAGTAATCTATCAGAGGTGCCTCACATTTTGCCATAACCCTTAATAATAAACTCACTCGTTCCTCTCCTCTGGAGAACAGGAGATCAGTTAGAACTTTGAGCTCAGCTTTGAGTGGCCATGATGCCAGGAGGGATGCTGGGAAGAAAGATTATGGTTTTATTCCCTGTGGATGTCCCCTCAAAACCCACCACCAGTTCTCCAAGTGATGTGTTTTGTAAGTTCACACAACCTGAGAAAGTGGAGAGCGAGGAGAAAAACTGATGGGGAAAGTGAAGTGAAAAGTGAAAATCCCAGAGGACTTCCTGTCCCTTCCTTTGTCATGCTTTAAGCGTTCCGTCTTTACTTCATGTCCGCTTCATCGCTGTGTCTTTTTAGGCTTTGATGCTGCTTGAAAGGACAGAAAGAGAATGAACAATGTGCTGAAAAAGATGTGTGCTTTAATGTTTACTTAGCCAGCCATTCAGGGATATCCCAGCATGTCTTTCACCTACCCTCAAACCCATGGCCATAAGCTGCCCTCATATTGAGTCTTTTGGGGTTTTTAAGTATGAGACAAAGATAAAGGCAGAAAGACTCTGATCACAATACTGAGGTGATTAAAAATAAGAAGCTCTTAGCCAGCATTAGCGATAGCTAATTTTTCCACACACTGCTCCACTGCTCTCCTCCTACGGGATTTTAGCATCATTAAACAAAGGAATTTATTTAACACTTCACACAACACATCTGCACTATGTAGCGGATTTATAAATCAATAAAGAAGCAGAATAAATTACGCTTACACTGTGCAATAGGAACTGTGCAATATATTTCACAATATATAATTTTGGATTTAATTAGAGTATAATTTGATGGCATTTTTATATACCATTATTTTTTTCCCCAGTTTAACAGCAAGCGTTTGTGTTTTAACACTACTGAAAATCCCCATCTCCAACGCTTATACTCAAGAAAAACCTGGCAACCTCAGAGGCATGAACTTAAATGTAGGTTATTTAAACTTACTTAAACATCTACATATGCTGAATCTGAATGTGAATGTCCCACGTAAATTTTGACATAACCTTTTATGGCCCAATGTCAACTTTTAATTGCAGAGGCTTCATATCTATCTATCTATCTATCTATCTATCTATCTATCTATCTATCTATCTATCTATCTATCTATCTATCTATCTATCTATCTATCTATCTATCTATCTATCTATCTATCTGTCTGTCTGTCTGTCTATCTGTCTAGGGCAGCTGTGGTTCAGGAGGTAGAGCAGGTTGTCCAATAATCATAGGGTTGGTAGTTTGATTCTCAGCCCACTTTGCACCACATGCCAAATTTTCCATGGGCAAGACACTGAACCCCAAGTTGCTCCCGATGACAAGTTAGTGCCTTGCATGGCAGCTCTACCACAATTGGTGTGTGAGTGTGTGTGTGAATGGGTGAATGTGACACAGTGTAAAGCGCTTTGGATAAAAGTGCTATATAAGTGCGCCATTTACCATGTATGTATGTATGTATGTATCTATCTATCTATCAATCTATCTATCTATCTATCTATCTATCTATCTATCTATCTATCTATCTATCTATCTATCTATCTATCTATCTATCTATCTATCTATCTATCTATCTATCTATCTATCTATCTATCTATCTATCTATCTATCTACCTACCTACCTACCTGCCTGCCTGCCTACCTCCAGCAGTGATCACCAACCCTCTTCCTTCAGAGCTACCTTCCTGCAGGTTTCACCTCCATCCAAAATCTAACACACCTGTTTTAGGTCATCAAGAACTTCTTGAGGGAGTGATTAGATGGTCATGTGGGCACCATTAGGGTTGGAGCTAAAGTCTTAAGGAACTGAGTAAATGATCACTGATCTACAGAATCTGTCTGTCTATCTATCTATCTATCTATCTATCTATCTATCTATCTATCTATCTATCTATCTATCTATCTATCTATCTATCTATCTATCTATCTATATGTCTGTCTTGCTATCTATTTTAGTACAAGTAGCCACCTGCACTTTCTAAATATTGTAGATGAGATCTTGGCGTTTGACCCTCAGCATTCGCGAGAGAACAAGGGAAGAGTTGAAGTACAGAAAACCAGGCAAAAGTGCTGAGACATAAAGTTTAGAACCTCCCAGGAGAGAGCAAGAGCCAGAAACAAAGAGAAAAAAAAACCTGAAAAGAGAAAAGCATAAGAAATGCAGGAAATATCTTCTAGACAGCTCTTTAAAGCTGAGCAGAAGTCCCGCTAGACGCAGTGGGTTCATGGAGAAGTCAAGGAAAGAGGAAGACAAAAGCAGGAGAAGAGAACCTGAGCCAAGGCCGAGCAAAAACAGGCTGTAATTATGCAGGCGGAACATCTTCTCCCTTCAGAGAGGGCTTAAGCGCTGATCTTTTCTCACTCTCACTCTCTTTCCCAATCTCACTTTCCCTTGGCTGAAGTACAGAAGGAGGATTAAAACTCAAACAGATGACACTGTCTCCCTGCGATGGTTCTGTTAGCGCTCGACTCTCTTTAACACCGTTCACAACTTCAGCATTTACCTTCCTGAATTCACTATTTACTCCAACACTTCCACAGCAGCCACTTTTCAGGTTATATTAAAGACGAAGTCACTTCCACTCTTACAGAAAGGATTTAAAGGTTGCACTGACACAAATGCCTCAATCCCCAATGAGGAGGGGATGGGCAATATTGACAATTACACCAATATTTATGCAGGGAAAGTTCCTCGTGTTCAGACTCGGGTTACACAGCAGCTTAAGTAGAATATGAGCTCCATATTCAGGTTATTAAAATCACCTGTGTGTCATGTAGTTCATGTTTCTGACGTTGGCAGATTTTAAGCATCAGAGACTCATCTTTAAGCGTGGAATAAAGGAATAGAAAATGCAGACCAAACAAAGAAACATTGTTTTTCTTTGGTGTCAAGGGCAATATGATGTAACATTAAAGCAAGAAACAAATTAAACAATAAAAATGAAAAGGTTAAATGCGATTATACTATATATGAATGAGACGATGGCGAGCTTGATGGTTGAAATCAATCTAGGGATTCTAGAATAGTATCAATAATTGTTGCCTAGTGGATAGTGCTAGTTTTAATTCTCACATTAATCACAGGTTTAATTTCACAAAATGTGGGGGAGGCTAATAATTTCACAACCCATTCATTCAATAGTCAGAATTCTATCTAAATGTTCAGGTTTAGGTTCAGTCAGTACATTCTAGTCAGTTTTGCTTATGTTAATGAAGGGCACCAATAATTTTGCACTCGACTGTACTCAATGCAGCAATTATAATTCCGGAGCATTGTCTGCGTGTCGTTCCGTCTAATTTACATATTTTCATTTCATTTAGGTGAAAGTGTTTGGTTCGTGTTCAGTTTAACACTTTTTACAACGATCCATTGTACGTTTGGAACACGTCGCCCACCACCACCATTCTCTCGCTGTCTCGCGTTCTCCTTTTCTACTCCTCACTCGCTTTTGTGTGAAGTGTCGTCTGCTCGCACCGAAGGTGTTTTTTCTGCTTTTCTCCTTGTCTTTTTTTTTGGACAGAGGAGATGAGAGAGAGAAAGAGAGACACAGTGATGCCGAGGTGATGAATTTAACAAGACTAGTTCCATTTCTGTCAGCTGTGGATGAGGATCAGCGGGGGCGTCCCGTCTGCGTTACAGGAAAGGAATAAATATCAGATAGAAGAGAGAGAGATACAGAAAGAGACATAACAACTTTTATTTTTTTTTTACTTTTAAGACACCTTTAATCCATCAGTTTAGCATATTTACATATTTTAAAAAATAAAACCCCTTTGACCTCCCCAACCACAAAACCCAAAAACCCTTCAGTCTTAATCCAATTCCAAGAACCGTCTACATGACTGTCTGTAACAGATATACGGTAGAGTCTTTCATGCAGCTGAGGCTGAACCTTCTTTTTATCTGGGAAATAACTCGACAGTGAGACGTTCCTTTTGCCTTTAGTCAGTTGTAAGGAAGCGGTTAATCTGTGCTGTGGTGTACTGGTCTTTCAGGTGTTTGTGCGGTG
This sequence comes from Ameiurus melas, assembly GCA_012411365.1. Taxonomy (NCBI): domain Eukaryota; kingdom Metazoa; phylum Chordata; class Actinopteri; order Siluriformes; family Ictaluridae; genus Ameiurus; species Ameiurus melas. The sequence goes on from CM022753.1 coordinate 22,468,602, forward strand.
TTTCCGAACAGTCTGAAAAGCTTGTCTCATCTGAGCTGATCTCTGCGTCCTCTACTGCACGCTGGTACTTCAATCTCTGCCATTATAACATTCTCTGATCCCCTGCTGATTTTATTTTATTGACATTCTTACAGCTTACTGTTTCCAACATAGTTCTTTGGCGGAGTTTCAGTGTGTCTCAGTGTGTTTGTGCGTGAGCTGTGTGGGTTCTCCTGCTGCTGCTTTACCGGGTCAGTGATACTTTACATTACAATAGAGCATTTGGCAGACGCCCTTATCCAGAGCGACTTATAATGATCTCATTCATACAGCTGAGCTGTTGAGGGTTAAGGGCCTTGTTCAAGGGCCTAATAGTGGCAGCTCAGCAGTGCTGGGATTTGAATTCACAACCTTCCAATCATAAGTCCAACATCTTAACTGTTGAGCTCCTACTTCCCACCATAGGAAGTCACAGCCTTAAAGTGATAGCTTCAGTTCTGACATTAAGGCTGGACTTCCTGCTAGCAGCAGCACGAGGCCCAATACAACACTATTTCCACTGTCAGTGATGTTAACATAAGCGTTAATTACAGTGTTAGTTCCCTGTGCTCTCCTGCTGACTGTCCCTGCACTGCTGCTGCAGTAACTCGGCCGTGTGACAGCTCTGTACGGAACTTTTTGTTCAGTAGGAGCAAACATGATATAGCTGCTCTCATCATCTTTACACCTTAAACTCACATTTCACATAAAAAGAGACAGAGAGACAGAAAGAGAGAGAGGCAGAGAGACAGAAATAAAGAGTGAGAGAGAAAGAGAAACAGAGAGAGATCTATAGAGAGAGAAACAGTGACAGAGAGTGAGAGCCGTGTAGAGAGAGACGCAGAGACAGAAAGAGAGAGTGGGTAAACTGAGTGTTTGTGAGTGTGTTCATGTGTCCATCATGTCTACATCTGTGTTTGTGTCCCTCTGATTGAATGTTTGCCTTTGTTCATGTGTGACAATGAATTATCATGCAGTTTGTGTAAGTGTGTGTGTGTGTGAGTGTGTGTATGTGTGTGTGTGTGTGTGTGTGTGTGTTGGGTCGAATCTCTGTCTTGCCATTTCTGCTTCTTGTGTTCTGTAGCTGTTCAGCGTTATCACACACTCCATAATCTTCCCCAAAGTGATTTGTAAAACCCCTGAGCAGAACAGAGCAGACTGCAGGGTACAGCATGTGTGTATATCTGCTGTTTAATATAACCATGTGTCTAGGGGTTTTGGTTAGTATTCCACAGGGGTGTGTAAACTTTTAAACTTTACTGCAGCTCCGACTCGGAGTGAGCAAAATTATATAGAGATGGAGACATGTAAAATATACAGCAGATGCCAGTGATTAAATGCTGCAGAGTCTGAGACCCACAGTGCACTCGTTCCATAATTCATACTGTCCCTCTGTCTGTCTCTATCCCTTTGTCTGTCTCTGTCCCTCTATCTGTCTCTGACCCTCTGTCTGTCTCTGTCCCTGTCTGTATCTGTCCCTCTGTCTGTCTCTGTCCCTCTATCTGTCTGTCTCTGTCTACTTCTCTCTGTGTGTCTCTGTCCCTCTGTCGGCCATTACCTCCCACTGACCTAAAATCCATAATAAATTTGTATATGAACAACAAATGACAAACTGCATGGGACCATTGCACCATGAACAAACTCTGTGAAATCAGCTCATTTATTATCAAAAGAAATGTTTCTCTGTTTTCAAATCTCCGGGACCAGATCGTGTACACCCGCTGTCGAATAGGTCACTCCAGGATGATCCACAAGTTTTTAATATTAGGAGACGACTCACCGACATGTACCTTCTGCCAGAATCCATAATCTCTGAATCATGTTTTATTAGACTGTAATGGTCTTAACCCTGTGAGAAACCTTTTTCTATACAGTCAACACTCTGGAAGAAATTGTTAAACCTAACACAATTTTAGAGTTTTTAGGAAAAATAGTTTTTAAAACTTTATATTATATACTATATATTGAGTTCCTTACACATTTCTTGCCATGGAAATAGCCATAGAAGCTAGTGTTAAAAAAACAAACAAACAACCTGTCTCACTGTCTCACTGTCTCTCTCTTTCTGTCTGACTGTCTCTCTGTCTATCTGCCTGTCTGTACGTCTATCTCCCTCTCTTTCTGTATGAATCTCTCCATCTGTCTGTATGCTTCTCTCTTTTTGTCTGTTTGTCTGTCTGGTGGTCTCTCTGTCTGTCTGTCTGTTTGTCTATCTCCAATTGTCTCTCTCGATCTCTCTTCTTCTCTCTATCTACATCTGTGTCTCTGTCTCTCTCACTGTCTGTCCCTCTCTGTGTGTCCCTCTCTTTTTCTCTCTCATGGTCTCTCACTTTCTCTCTGAAGTTTTTGTTACAATATTTCTCCCATTTTGTCACATGCTATTCTGGACACTGATTGGTCAGATGTTGATTAATTCTCTATAACAGCAGCTCTGACAATAGTGCTGCTGCAAATCACAGGTTTATATTAATGTGCTAGTTTTAATACATTATCATTTCTACATAGCATAGCAACAGCTCATTCACAGGGACTTGTATGGAGGATATATAAAAATGTCATTCAACGTTTATGGAAGGAGTGTCCAGTGTCAGCGCTGTGTAACAGTTAGAGGTGCTAAGGTTTATAGCAGTTGAAGTAAAACCTTAAAACTGTGTATGTGTAAGATAAATCCAGGTTTCAGCTCAAGCACATGGACCGGGCGATGTGTGGACAGTTTAATGTAGAAGAGGGATTAGTGAAAATCCAGGCATTGCAGTTTAATGTCATCCCTGAGGAATGCTCTGGATTATACGTTCTAACACACTGATGGAGCTGGAAATGGATTGCACGATTAGGAGGGAATCAAAAACCCGTGGGCTCATGGGATATGTAGTTCAAATGAAGGACAAAACATTTGGTTGTGGAAAGATTTAAAGAGCTTGATTATCGGGGGGGGGGTGTACAGTGACAAGGGACAACATAGCAGAAAATCAGTAGCGTGTGAAGGAGAGTGGTGTTGGTTTAGTTAAATTTATTTATTTAATATTTAGAGTAGTGTTTAGAGTGTAGAGTCTAGTGTTTAAAGTGTAGTGTTTAGAGTAGTGTTTAGTGTGTAGTGGTTAGAGTGTTTAGAGTGTAGAGTCTAGTGTTTAAAGTGTAGTGTTTAGAGTAGTGTTTAGAGTGTAGTGTTTAGAGTGTAGTGTTTAGAGTTTAGAGTGTAGTGTTTAGTGTCTAGTGGTTAGAGTGCAGTGTTTAGAGTTTAGAGTGTAGTGTTTAGTGTGTAGTGTTTAGAGTGTAGTGTTTAGAGTTTAGAGTGTAGTGTTTAGTGTGTAGTGTTTAGAGTAGTGTTTAGTGTGTAGTGTTTAGTGTGTAGTGTTTAGAGTGTAGTGTTTAGTGTTTAGTGTGTAGTGTTTAGAGTAGTGTTTAGAGTTTAGAGTGTAGTGTTTATTGTGTAGTGTTTAGAGTGTAGTGTTTAGAGTTTAGAGTGTAGTGTTTAGTGTGTAGTGTTTAGAGTAGTGTTTAGAATTTAGAGTGTAGTGTTTAGTGTGTAGTGTTTAGAGTGTAGTGTTTAGAGTTTAGAGTGTAGTGTTTAGTGTGTAGTGTTTAGAGTAGTGTTTAGTGTGTAGTGTTTAGCGTGTATTGTTTAGAGTTTAGAGTGTAGTGTTTAGAGTGTAGTGTTTAGGGTGTATTGTTTAGAGTTTAGAGTGTAGTGTTTAGAGTGTATTGTTTAGAGGTTAGAGTGTAGTGTTTAGAGTGTAGTGTTTAGAGTGTAGAGTGTAGTGTTTAGAGTGTAGTGTTTAGAGTTTAGAGTGTAGTGTTTAGAGTGTAGTGTTTAGAGTTTAGAGTGTAGTGTTTATAGTGTAGAGTCTAGTGTTTGGAGTGTAGTGTTTAGAGTAGTGTTTAGTGTGTAGTGTTTAGTGTGTAGTGTTTAGAGTGTAGTGTTTATAGTGTAGAGTCTAGTGTTTGGAGTGTAGTGTTTAGAGTGTAGTGTTTAGAATAGTGTTTAGAGTGTTGTGTTTAGAATAGTGTATAGAGTGTTGTGTTTAGAATAGTGTAGTGTTTAGAGTGTAGTGTTTAGAATAGTGTTTAGAGTGTTGTGTTTAGAATAGTGTATAGAGTGTTGTGTTTAGAATAGTGTATAGAGTGTAGTGTTTAGAATAGTGTATAGAGTGTAGTGTTTAGAGTGTAGTGTTTAGTGTTTAGAGTGTAGTGTTTAGAATAGTGTTTAGCGTAGTGTTTAGAATAGTGTATAGAGTGTTGTGTTTAGAATAGTGTATAGAGTGTAGTGTTTAGAGTGTAGTGTTTAGTGTTTAGAGTGTAGTGTTTAGAATAGTGTTTAGCGTAGTGTTTAGAATAGTGTATAGAGTGTTGTGTTTAGAATAGTGTATAGAGTGTAGTGTTTAGAGTGTAGTGTTTAGAATAGTGTTTAGCGTAGTGTTTAGAATAGTGTATAGAGTGTTGTGTTTAGAATAGTGTATAGAGTGTAGTGTTTAGAGTGTAGTGTTTAGTGTTTAGAGTGTAGTGTTTAGTGTTTAGAGTGTAGTGTTTAGAATAGTGTTTAGCGTAGTGTTTAGAATAGTGTATAGAGTGTTGTGTTTAGAATAGTGTATAGAGTGTAGTGTTTAGAATAGTGTATAGAGTGTTGTGTTTAGAATAGTGTATAGAGTGTAGTGTTTAGAATAGTGTATAGAGTGTAGTGTTTAGAGTGTAGTGTTTAGTGTTTAGAGTGTAGTGTTTAGAATAGTGTTTAGCGTAGTGTTTAGAATAGTGTATAGAGTGTTGTGTTTAGAATAGTGTATAGAGTGTAGTGTTTAGAGTGTAGTGTTTAGTGTTTAGAGTGTAGTGTTTAGTGTTTAGAGTGTAGTGTTTAGAATAGTGTTTAGCGTAGTGTTTAGAATAGTGTATAGAGTGTTGTGTTTAGAATAGTGTATAGAGTGTAGTGTTTAGAGTGTAGTGTTTAGTGTTTAGAGTGTAGTGTTTAGAATAGTGTTTAGCGTAGTGTTTAGAATAGTGTATAGAGTGTTGTGTTTAGAATAGTGTATAGAGTGTAGTGTTTAGAATAGTGTATAGAGTGTTGTGTTTAGAATAGTGTATAGAGTGTAGTGTTTAGAATAGTGTATAGAGTGTTGTGTTTAGAATAGTGTATAGAGTGTAGTTTTTAGAATAGTGTATAGAGTGTAGTGTTTAGAGTGTAGTGTTTAGTGTTTAGAGTGTAGTGTTTAGAATAGTGTTTAGCGTAGTGTTTAGAATAGTGTTTAGAGTGTAGTGTTTAGAGTGTAGTGTTTAGAATAATGTTCAGCGTTTTGTGTTTAGAATAGTGTTTAGAGTGTAATGTTTAGAATAGTGTTTAGAGTGAAGTGTTTTGAGCACTGAATATAGTAGTGTATTAAGTGTTTAGAGCAGTGTTTAGAGCACGTTACTGTACATAGTAGTGTATTAATCGTTTAGAGCAGTGTTTAGATGAATTAGATGACTGTCTGTTTCAAGTAGTGTTTAGAAGCATGCTTGAACAGTGTTTAAAGGAGTGTTTAAAATAGCATTTGATGGGTTTTAAAGGAGTGTTAGTATTTATAGTCATATTTGAGTTCAAGATGTGTTTAGAGTAAAGAGTAGTATTTCATGAGTCTTTGAAGAGTGTTTAGTGTGCAATGCAGAGTAGTTTTTAATGAGTCTTTAGAGTAGTGTTAGTAGTATACATATTGTAAAAATCTAAATATTTCATGTAAATTTAATCAGACTCTCAAACAAACAAACATCTAACATCTAATAACAGGATGAAACCAATCAGATATACATTTAATACAGTGTGTGTGATTTAATGAGGCACACAGATACCAAACATTAATTAATTAACTATTATTAGCTAATCTAATTTTACACTTTATTATGCTAATCATATATGAATGATGAAAAGAGATAAATTGTGGAGGCGATATGATGAATTTCTTACATGTGTAATTATCTACACAGATATAAATATTAGATTAAAGAAGCTCTCATTATGGCATGTGTGTGTGTTCTGACTAATCAGAGTGTAAATAATCCTCCACATTAGTATTAAAGATTGCATACACAGTGAGGTGATGAGTCATGGTGTTTTTGGAAAAAACTACACAGATCGCTGTCTGCCATCTTCACATTGAGGCACCATTACTGTTTCATATATATGTATATATATATATATATATATGTGTGTGTGTGTCACAGAGAGAGAACTGCAGGAGGACGGATACATCGCCTGTGGTGAACATTTTGCTGTCTCAGTGAAAAACAATTATACTTTAGCTCTCACTTTCATAGACACACACACAAGCACACTTTGTTTTCCCAGGAGGCTTCAAATACCGCATATATATTCTCCACTAATCGAGTAGCAAGCTGCAGTTATCTATCCTCGATACTACAACACACTCATTCACACTTAGGAGACAATTTACCTTAGACAATAAACCTGCTGCCTGTGATAGGAGGTGAGATTAGACCAGAACATAGTGGAACCCACACAGACATGAGGAGAACAGACAGTAACCCTTGCTCAAGATAGAACCAGGAACTTGTGCCACTGTATGGCACACTGCTATATATAAATAATATTGATAAAATTATTTGAGGACTGTTTAGAGAAGTTTTTCTAGAAATGCATAGAGAAGTATTTAAGGAGTATTTAGGCGTGTTTAGAGAGGTGTCTGGGAGGGTAGAGAAGTGATTAGAGGAGTCTTTAGGGAGGTGTGAGAGTATAAAAGTGTTTAGAGGAGTGCTTAGAGTGTAATGTTTACAGTAGTGTTTAGAGTGTAGTGTTTAAAATTTAGAGTGTAGTGTTTAGAGAAGTGTTTAGAATGTAGTGTTTAGAGAAGTGTCTAGAGTTTAATGTTTAGAGAAGGTTTTAGAGTGTAGTTTTAAGTGATTAGAGGAGTGTTTAGAGAGTGTTTAGGGGTGATTAGATGAGTGTTTAGGCGTGTTTAGAGAGGCGAGGGGAGGTATAGAAGTGTTTAGAGGAGTGTTTAGGGGTGATTAGAGGAGTGTTTAGGTGTATTGAGAGAGGTGTGGGGAGGTATAGAAGTGTTCTGCGGAGTGTTTAGGGGTGATTAGATGAGTGTTTAGGCATGTTTAGAGAGGTGTGGGGGGTATAGAAGTGTTTAGAGGAGTGTTTAGGGGTGATTAAAGAAGTGTTTAGGGGGTGTTTAGAGAGGGTTTAAGGTAGGGTGACCATACGTCCCTCTTTGTGTTGTAATGCACAGCATTTGAGATGCTGTGACATCATCTCAATTTGAGATGATGTCCCACATTTTGATTGGAAATTAAGACTTAACTCAGATCTGCACATGGCGTGCTCGAGCACTGGTTTATGAATGGAGGGCGGAGTAGGAGAAGGTGAGTGGTAATTATTGGACATCTGCGGGATGCCTCAAAAGACAGAGAGAGCCAACCAGCACAGAACCGTGTGTGTGCGTGTGCCTATAAAATAAAACAGCTGAAAAGTCAAATATAAAGAAATTTTGAGTTGTTCCAAGCCTGCCTCTAGCTTCATCATTCCCTACCTGAATCTGGAAAAGTTTTACCATAACATTTTAGTTCTTTTTTTCCTCATGTTTCTACAATAATACTTCATTAAATTATAAACTGAAATAGACCTAAAATATCAGTTGCATCACTGATGAAGCAATCGTCCCCAGGGGGCGGTGACCAGATCTCACATTCATCCAATGGCTGTAACGAAAGTATTGAAGCCTGTCATCAAAGGAGTATGGTGTCTCTGCAGAACAAAGAAGGCATTTTTCAATTATTGGGATTTTTCAAACCGGGATGGGCGTTTTTCAGCTGCTTTACCTGATTTGTTAAAATAACCCAAATTCTAACCCTATCCATAACCATAAGTGTAGTTGACTGGATGATTGAACAATGCCTATCCGGTCTGAAGACACTCACTGATTGGGAAATGCCTATTTATGTTCCGCAGAGACCTGTCAGTTTTCACTCAAACTGGACACACGTGAGGTCAAGCCATAGAAATCCTTTTTTCCCACAAATCCTTTTTTTATGCAGTAATGTTTTTCTCTGTTGCATTGTTTGATACAAGAGTCATAAATATAAATAAATACAAATGGGCCGAGTGCACATGTTTCTTATTCATTTAGATAAGCATCAGAATGGTAGGCCTTTGGGTGTCGAAATATGTCCCACATAAACTTAATACTTGTCCCACATTTGGTCTGTTTGCACTTTCGATGATGTTTATAAGGGTGTCAAGAATAGTGCTTGAAGAGTGTTTATAGCTGTTTAAAAGAGTTTTAACAGATATTTAAATGAGCATTCAGAGTAGTGTTTGAGGAGTGTAAAGCCTTTGAAGTGTTTAGAGCACAGATCATTTACATATACAGTGCAAGTATAACTATGTGTGTGTGTGTGTGTGTGTGTGTGTGCGCGTGTGTGTGTTTCTGATTGTGTGTGTGTGTGTGTGTGTGTATGTTACACTCAGTGTATAACTGAATATAACAAACCATTTAATGGTCTGTAGTGAGTGTGTGATAGTGGTGTGAAGCATGTAGTGGCTTTAAAGCTCTCAGAAATTATGGAGTGGAGATTGTAAATAAGTAATGGCACCCTGCCCAGCAATTCAGCCTCAAACAGCTGCCTCATGCACAGCGAGAGAGAGAGAGAGAGAGAGAGAGAGAGAGAGAGAGAGTAGGGTTTAACCTTTCTCTGAGGTCTGGTCGGTTTGTGTCCATGCTTCAACCTCAGGCTTGCACACTTATACACTTTTAAAGTAATGTATTCTGTGTATTGTGTGCGTATTGTGTG
>CM022753.1:22482397-22499897 GCA_012411365.1 Ameiurus melas
GGGAGTGGTTCTGAAATGGCACTGAAATGGCATTGGAATTGCACTGGAATGAGATTGGAATAGCTCTGGAATGGCATTGGAATGGTATTGGAAAGGCACTGGAATTCCAGAGTGTTTGTCCATCTCCTCTCTACCTGACGAGAGCAAGCATTTGTGGACAGAAAAATGAGGGTTTATTCAATTATTCTTTACACATATAGTCAGGAGAATGTGAGATATGGAGGATAGACGGAGCACTGTATTTTTTCTACTGGATTTAACAAGATGCTATCTCTCACCATACAGCTGTTCTGACACATTTTATAGTGCGTTACAGAGACAGAAGATGACAAGGATAGAAAAATCCCCAGATAACACACTGGTTCCTTCTTTCAGGGTAAGCGGAGATGTAGGTGAGGTGCTGCTGTACATACAGTATCTCACAAAAGTGAGTACACCCCTCACAATTTTTGTAAATATTTGATTATATCTTTTCATGTGACAACACTGAAGAAATGACATTTTGTACAGCAGTGTACAGCTTGTGTAACAGTGTAAATTTGCTGTCCCCTCAAAATATGAAATGAAATACTGATATGATAAAAAAAAATTATCCCCTCCCTTCGAAGACTGGGCAGCAGGGCAGTATTCCAGCATGATAACAACCCCAAACACACCTCCAAGACAACCACTGCCTTGTAAAAGAAGCTGAGGGTAAAGGTGATGGACTAAACCATATTGAGCATCTGTGAGGCATCCTCAAACGGAAGGTCTCTAACATCCACCAGCTCCGTGATGTCGTCATGTAGGAGTGGGAACCTGTGAAGCTCTGGTGATTTCCATGCCCAAGAGGGTTAAGGCAGTGCTGGAAAATAATGGTGGCCGCACAAAATATTGACACTTTGGGCCCAATTTGGACATTTTCACTTTTGTTGCCAGCGGTTTAGACATTAATGGCTGTGTGTTGAGTTATTTTGAGGGGACAGCAAATTTACACTGTTACACAAGCTTTACACTCACTACTTTACATTGTAGCAAAGTGACATTTCTTCAGTGTTGTCACATGAAAAGATATAATCAAATATTTACAAAACTGTGAGGGGTGTACTCACTTTTGTGACATACTGTATACATGTTCGAGTACCTCAGTGAGACGGAGGAGAAGTGTGTGTGTGTGTGTGTGTGTGTTGGGGTGTGATCATGACTTATTCATCATCCATCCTCCGGCTGTTGGATATGTTTCAGCTGGAGTCAGATGGGTGTTTATGTGGGTGGAGGACAAGAAAAATATTCACTCTGTGGGTGTAAATCAATCCATAAATCAGATTATTATTATTTTTTCAGATTTTGAATTCATTGTTGTCAATTAAATTTGAATCCCATGATTATTACAGAATCTTTAACCCTCAACCATTAAACTGTACTGCTCAGATCTGGACTGAACTCTGTCTCACTTTTTTTCTGGAGAAACGTCTATGCTGTTTAAAAAAAATCACATTTTTTTTTTCATGATATGAAACCAGATATTTGAGCAGATACTGCCTTAAAACATTGCACAGCATATGATTTGACAGATTTTCCGAATTCCAGATATTTATATTATGAGTGTGTGAGATATGACAGCATCATCATCTTTACATAATAAAATAATGAAAAAATCGATTTAAAAAAACAATAATAATAATAATAATAATAATAATAATAATAATAATAATAACAATACTACTACTAATAATAATAATAATAACAATAACAAAGCGCACAATGGCTTAGTGGTTAGCACGTTCGCCTCACACCTCCAGGGTCTGGGGTTTGATTCCCGCCAGGTAGGTTGATTGGCATTTCTAAGTTGTCCATAATGTATGAATGGGTGTGTGAGTGTGCATGTGATTGTGCCCTGCGATGGACTGGCACCCTGTCCAGGGTGTACCGCGCCTTGTGCCTGATGCCTCCCGGGATAGGCTCCAGGTTCCCCGCGACCCTGAAGAAGGAATAAGTGGTTGAAGATGGATGAATAATAATATAGAGTCATTCTCACACCCAAGGTCACTTTACAATTGCCTAGTGTGTGTTAGGTGGTGTGTTGTACGTGGTGTGTGTTATGTGGGTGCACGGTGGCTTAGTGTTTAGCACGTTCACCTCACACCTGCAGGGTTTGGGGTTCGATTCCCACCGTGGCTCTGTGTGTGCGGAGTTTGCATGTTTTGTTGGTGCGAGGGTTTCCTTCGGGTACTCCGGTTACACCCAGAATCCAGTCCAAAGACATACATGGTAGGCAGATTGGCGTTTCCAAAGTGTTCGTAGTGTATGAATGGGTGTATGAATCTGCGCCCAGGGGCCATCTTCAGTAGTCTTGGCTCAGTCTTGCCACTGGATCATGGTGGTCACTGGGAAGTGAGAGTGAGGCCGATGCTGAGCAAGTCATTCTCACTTTAATCAAATTCAGTTTGTGTTCTCCATAATGGAGGTGGAAATGGAAACTTCGGTCTTTGTCGAAATCGACGGACAAACTCCTGTGTGTGTTAGGTGGTGTGTGTTGCTGTATTGAAGGTTTTGGCATCTGTTGCAGCCAGAGAACAGAAATTGAAACTGGCAGCTTTGGCACTGTGGCACAACTGCCTGCCAACCCCAAAACATACTATCGTGCCAGTGAGGGAGCATGAGCTCCCCTACGTTTACCGCCAAACACACATACACACACCCGCACACACACGCACACACACACACACACACACACACACACACACACACACACACTAGCCAGCCAAATGTCTACTGAAAGGGGCGATGAGATGGTAATAGGTAATGTAGAGGAAAAGCTCCATGTTTAAACTGAGAACAAAGCTGGTGTTTACAGGGAGGCAAAAATGATCAGAGAGATGCAGAAGAGAGAAACAGATACAGGAGAGAGAGACATATGCAGAAGAGAAAAACAGATACAGAAGAGAAAGAGAGACATACAGAATAGAGAGACAGATGCAGAAGAGAGAGACATACAGAAGAGAGGGACAGATGCAATTGAAATAGATACAGAAGAGAGAGAGAGACATACAGAAGAGAGAGACAGATGCAGAAGAGAGAGACAAACAGAAGAGAGGGACAGATGCAGAAGAAAGAGACAGATACAAAAGAGAGAGAAACATACAGAAGAGAGAGACAGATGCAGAAGAGAGAGAGACATACAGAAGAGAGAGAGACAGATGCAGAAGAAAGAGACAGATGCAGAAGAGAGAGAGACACAGAAGAGAGAGACAGAAGTACACAGACATGGCCAGAGATATTCAGAGTGCCAGAGCTCAATAAATTAGCGTTCTGTTCTGTTTCTACTCATTTTACTGTCTGTAGCAGGAACACACACTCGACTATGTGCACGACTGTCTGGAACAGTAATATACAGAAGACTAAGTCCATTATCGATCGCTACTGACACGTAGTGACTTCTAATAACTTGCAATGACATTTAATGATCTCTAGTGACTCCTAATTTCCGCTAATGTTCAGTTAGGACTCTAATGTCATAAAATTATCACTAATAACCTCCAATGACATCTAGTGACCACTAATAACCTCCAGTGATCACTAATGACCTCCAGTGAGTAATGACTAACTTGGACTGAGCACACAGAATCTATCATCAAACAGGCTCACCAACTCTATTTCCTCAGGCGTCTGAAGAAATCCAGGATGTCCTACTGTCCTCACCACTTTTTACAGAAGTGCAGTGTAGTCTGTCCTTACTGGGTGTATTGTATCCTGGTATGGCAGCTGCTCTATACTGGAAAGGAAAGCCCTACAAAAGATTATTGAAACAGCTCAGAAAATCATCGGCACACAGCTACCAGCAGTTGAAGCAAACGGTTCAGGTCTATTCGAACATGCACTACACTTCAGGAATAGTTTCTACCCCAATGCCATTAGACTGTTCAGCACATATAAATGTGTAATAACAATAATGACACTGGCCACTTTATAATAGCAGCAATGTCACTTTGCAACTTTTCACTTTATGCCTTATTGCATTGTCACTTATTGTCTTATTGTCAAGCAATTATTATTATTATTATTAGTTTTTATCATTCTTGTACATTTTGTAATTACTGCACACATGTGCACTTGATGTATCTATTGTATTCCTGTCTTTTCTATAGTCTGTGGAGCAGCATTCAAGAATGTTTTTCATTGTAATTTGTACACAGTACTGTGCACATGACAAAAAACAACTTTGACTATTACTTTGACATAGTGACCTCTAATGTCATTTAGTGACCACTGATAACCTCTAGTGACCACTAATGACATCTAGTGACCTCTAATGACATTTAGTGACCACTATAGAACTCTAGTGACCTCTAATGACATCTAGTGAACTCTAATGGCATTTAGTTACCACTAATGAACTCTAGTGACCTCTAATGACATTTAGTGATCACTATAGAACTTTAGTGACCTCTAATGACATCTAGTGAACTCTAATGGCATTTAGTGACCACTAATGAACTCTAGTGACCTCTAATGACATCTAGTGAACTCTAATGGCATTTAGTGACCACTAATGAACTCTAGTGACCTCTAATGACATCTAGTGAGCTCTAATGACATCTAGTGACCTCTAATGACCTCTAGTGATGACTAATAACCTCTAGTGACCTCTAATGATATTTAGTGGCCACTATTAACCTCTAGTGACCTCTAATGATATTTAGTGACCACTATTAACCTCTAGTGACCACTAATAACCTCTAGTGACCTCTAATGACATCTAGTTACCACTAATGACCTCTAGTGACATTGAATGAGATCCAATACAATCTAACGACGTCTATTAACCTCTGGTGACCTATAATAACCTCTAACAACTTCTAGTGACCACAAATGCTTACTAATAACCACGTGACGTCTGATCATGTCTCTTGACCACTAATGACAACAAATGCCCTTGTCCTTTAATAATTTCTAATCACCAATAATAACATTTACTAATTTCTAGTGACCTCTAATGACATCTATTGACCATGAATGTCCTTAAATAGCATCCACTGACCTTTAAAAACCTCCAATAGCATCTAATTACCAATAATGGACTTTAAAGAACTCAAGTGACATCGAATGTCCTCTAATTTAAATATAGAATGGGTGTGTTCTTATATAAACACTGCGTTGTGTTATGTCTTGGCTCACAGGAAGTTGCTCTCTCACCTCTCAACACAGTGACACAGTGCAGAGGTCTGGACTTCCTGTGTCTGGCCTGCATCACTGTCCTTCAGATTCCTTAATCTCATCCTCAATTGTAATGGAGTGAGCACAGGACAATGAATCAGATTAAGCCTCTGGGTCATGTCTGCTTATGTGATAAGTGTGTGTGTGTGTGTGTGTGTGTGTGTGGCCTTGACAAGTGTGGCTCTCTGTGTGAAGTTGAGCCATTGATCTGTTTTTCTACTACAACATGCACACACACACATACACATACACACGCACACACACACACACACACACACACACACACACACACACACACACACACACACACACACATAAAGATACAGTAACAGGGAAAAAACAGTTTGGCCTTAATTCGATGAAGCAGAGTCACGTCTTTAAGTGTTTTATTCCTCTTATACCACAGCAAAAATTATTTTTGACATTTATTTAAGAACATCACACGTCATACTTTTTATACATTTATAGTTACATTTAATGCTACAAGACAGGTTAGTTCCTCTTCTTGCATACTTTATAGCAGCTATAAACAGTTGTTCCTTCACCAGCCTCTCTTTATTCTCTCACTTGGTGCTAAAAAGACAAAAAAAAACACAACTTGTTCTTTGTTACCAAGAAATAGTACAAAAGTGTAAACACCTCTGTTCTAAAGATGTCAGAAAATGTACAGCTTTACCTCTGAATGTTACAAAGCGCTGACACTGGAGACTCCTTCCATAATGTTAAATTATCTTACAATCTCATTACAGAGCGATGTTTCTTAAAAATCCATCGTCCCGTGTACGAGTCCCGGTGAATGAGTGGTTACTATAGAAATGATAACAAATTAGAACAAATGCATTAATATAAACCTGCACTGACCAATCACGATCCAGAGTTCAAAAGCGCTGTGGTGTAACAGTCGATGTGTACGGACCTCAAGTAACTTTTCCTCTGAGGCCTGTTTTCTAAAATCAGTGTGTATTGTACTCTGCCTGGATCTGACCACTGATCTGTTTTTCAAATCCAACAGCATGAGTCCTGAACATCCTTTCACATCCCTCTAAAGCCTGCCAATACCACACACACACACACAGACACAGACACACACACACACACACACACACACACACACAGGCACAGACACACACACACACACACACACACACACACACACACACTGCTCTTGGCAGTCAGCAGGATAGCTGTTTGTGTGTGAAGATACCTCGCTGTGAGATGCGGTCGCCCCACATGCTCTTCACACGCTTCTGCTACGTGACATTTCAGTGTTTTTGAAGGACTTATTCTAAATGTTCTAGAAAATTTCAGTCATGTCACAGTTATATATATATATATTTTTTTAAAAACCCATTATTTTCAGACAGTTTTTGCATGAGGAGATGAGAGGACGTGTAACGTGTGTGTAATATATGTGTAATGTGACCTTTATCGCAAATCTTCTCGTGGGTCGCACGCTGTAATTTCCTCTCTTCAAGCAGCACCTTGTCTTTAGAAAAGATGGAGTTGATCATATTTAACCCTTCGAAAGCTTCACAACTGAGCTTCTTAATGCATGTATATTACATTCCAATAGACTGTCCCGCTGTGAGATAAAATATATTCATTTATATATTAAAATTACTAATCATTATTTCTAAAATAAACTTTCAGCTTTAAATATAAGAAAGAATGCATTTAACTAATCTCAGGCAACAATATAATTTGTTTTGGCAAGGTTTCATGGCTGCGTTTTCCTAAGTAATAGGGCTGGGTTATTTTGTAAATGTAGAATTAGCAAATACATAAAATGTGATTAAGTAGCATCCATGCTAATGGCATAAGGACATTAAGAGCAAACATTCTAATGATTTACTTCAAATATATTTCTTTATTTTTCTTAATAATTGACTTGCAATCGACATTTGCAGAAACAAGATTGTATTTTCAAAGTTACCTCATCCATCAATATTACAGTATCAGTGAAAAAATACTTCATTTCCTTCTTACCAGTTCCTGTTCGACATTGCATTTTGTCCAAATAAATTCACGGCATATATGAAAGCAGCATAAATTCTCCAGAGGAACCCTTAAAGGTTCTAAATTGAATCTTACAGCTGGTCACGTGGCATGACGGGAAGGAAGTAGGCAGGATGCAATCGCAGTGAAACGGTGATGTTTTATTTACAGTGTTGAGTGCAAAGCAAAACAATAGAAACAAAACTCGTAAGCTAAGCTATGCTCACTGACAATGGCTAAGACTAAAGCTAACTTGGCTATGGCTATGACTAGAACTATGACTGTGACTAGGACTAAGGCTAGAACAAGGCATGAAAACAAGGTCGCTCCGTATAAGTTGTTATATTAGTCCTTATACAAATCGTTATCAGCGTTATGTTGAACCGCGCCATGTGAAGCACGGCTCACAGTATATATAGCTGTCCATTCATTAGCCGACAACTGCTAACAGCTGTGCGCACTTCCGTGTACGCACAGCTGATGCGACGGAGCGAAGACATGACGTCACCCTGGAAGAGGTCCGTGCTCAGCTCGCGCTGTTACTCCGGGAGAACCGTGACAGAACCCCCCCCCCCCAAGGCCCCCGTGTGTGTGCCAGGAGTCATCTCCTTTCATTGGCGGCCCCGGGCCCCTAGGCCGAATGTCCCATGCAGTGCCAGGAAGAAACTGTACAGTGTTCTTGGAGCAGGGGAGCAAAACAAAGTCTACAGCCAGGCAGACGGGCTGAGTGACACTCTCATCGACGCTTGAGAGCAAAGCAATGTCCTCGGCTGGACGTGGAGGCTGAGCGGCGTCCTCAGCAGAGTAGGGAGGCTGAGCGGCGTCCTCAGCAGAGTAGGGAGGCTGAGCGGCGTCATCAGCTGAACAGGGAGGCTGAGCGGAACAGGCAGTCTGGGCCATGGCCGGGTCGTGGTCCCGATGCGTGACCAGAGGCGTGGCCGGGTCGTGGTCCCGATGTGTGACCAGAGGCGTCTCTGGGACAGGGCTCAGAGGTGGGGCCGGGACAGGGCTCAGAGGCGGGGCCGGGACAGGGCTCAGAGGCGTGGCCAGGACCGTGCTCAGAGGCGTGGCTGGGACCGGGCTCAGAGGTGTGGCTTGGCCTAGATACATGGCTTGGCCTAGATACATGGCTTGACCTAGATACATGGCTTGAGCTTGAGACCTGGCGTGAGCTTGAGACCTGGCGTGAGCTTGAGTGAGAGACGTGGCTTGAGCGAGAGACGTGGCTTGAGCGAGAATCGTGGCTTGAGCTTGAACTTGAGACATGGCTTGAGCGAGAGACATGGCTTGAGCGAGAGACATGGCTTGAGCGAGGGACATGGCTGTGGTGTCAGGAATGTGAGGCATGGCTGTGGTGTCAGGAATGTGAGGTATGGCTGTGGTATCGGGAATGTGAGGCATGGCTGTGGTGTCAGGAACGTGAGCCGGGGCGGTGACCGGGACCTGAGCTGGGGCTGTGACCGGGAACCGGGACCTGAGCCGGGGCTGTGACCGGGACCTGAGCTGGGGCTGTGACTGGGACCTGGACCTCAGACAGGGTCTGGATTTGGATGTCCTGAGCTTGAGACTGAGTCTGGACGTGGACGTCTTGAACTTGAGACTCGGTCTGGACTCGGAAGTCGTGGACCTGAGACTGGGCTTGGACTTGGATGTTGTGGACCTGGGCCGGAGGCGTGACTGTGGCTTGGGCCGGAGGCGTAACTGTGGCAGGGGCTTGGACGTGAGCTGTGGCAGGGACTGTGGCTTGAGGCTTGAGACTCAACTATAGTTGAGACTGGAGACTTGGAAATTCGCGGAACTCTGATAATTGGGTCAGCCGACTTGAACACCAATGGAACTCGATTACCGGACTTGGATATGAACGTGACTTGGGGCTTGGTTGTGGCTGTGACCTGGACGGGGATTGGAGACATGGCTGGGACATGGATCTGTGACATGGCAGGGACATGGTCCTGAGACATGACAGGGATATGGATCTGCGACCTAGTTAGGACTGGAGACTTAGCTTGGTCTGGAGACTTGACTGGGACGGGTGACTTGACTAAGATAGGCGACTCGGCAGGGCTGTGACTGGAGTCCTTGCTGCCCGTCTCCCTTCTCTGTTCCATCTGCTCATAGTACTCATGGAGAAGGGGTTCAGTATCAGTCCTCCAGTTACCTTCCCGCAACATTTTGTCCACACTATACTATTGCCCTGGTTGTCCGAAGTCCGCAAGAAACAATTCCAAGAACTGCCAAATATCCTCCAGCACTTCGGGCATTTCAGCCAATACTTGTTCTGCCCATGTACGAGCGAAACCCACAAAGCAAGGCATGATGAACAGTACGAACTGACCTTCAGATGGTTTTGGGTCGCACAGGCTGGCAAAATATTGCTGACATTCCATGACAGAGTAGTCCGAAATATGCTGGCTATCATTTGGCGCAGGCAGGTATTCCGGAGTCTTCTGATCGAAATGCGTGGAGCCTACGGCGGTGATACTTGGTGTGCTGGTCTGCGGCCGGTGTCTCCTCCATTCTTCTGCTACATCCATGGTTCCGGGCGGTTCAATCTGTCACGTGGCATGATGGGAAGGAAGTAGGCAGGATGCAATAGTGAAACGGTGATGTTTTATTTACAGTGTTGAGTGCAAAGCAAAACAATAGAAACAAAATCCTAAGCTAAGCTATGCTCACTGACTATCTCTAAGACTAAAGCTAACTTGGCTAAGGCTATGACTAGAACTATGACTGTGACTAGGACTAAGGCTAGAACAAGGCATGAAAACAAGGTCACTCCATATAAGTCGTTATATTAGTCCTTATACAAATCGTTATCAGCGTTATGTTGAACCGCGCCATGTGAAGCACGGCTCACAGTATATATAGCTGTCCATTCATTAGCCGACAACTGCTAACAGCACTTCCGTGTACGCACATCTGACGTAACGGAGCGAAGACATGACGTCACCCCGGGAGAAGTCCGCACGTGCACAACAGCACTCAGCTTGCATTGTTACTCCAGGAGAACCATGACACAGCCAAGAGTTTCCTTTCAGAAAAAGGTTCCAAATCTAAACTTTTTAGGAAACTAGAAACATTTGCCATTGAAATCCCCTTTGAGGAAAAGTTTTTCTTTTTGTTTCTTCTTCTAAAGTTACCAGAACTTTTGTTCACTCCATTAAGTAGTCTACACTCACTGTTCTTTTACATATACAGTGTTCAGAACCCTGCGGTTCTTTAAGCAGCTGAGAACACAGGAGTGAGGGTTACTCGGTTCGCTACCCAACTGAACTCTAGTGATAAAGCGATTCGACTCCGAATCGACTCACCTGCAGGAAGTGAATCAGCCATGAGCGGTGTGTGTTCTGGATTGCAAAATTCTTTTTTTTTTTTTTTTTTTGCAAGTGGGTTCTGGAGACTCTGGTTTCAAGTGATTCTGATTTGAATGAACAAAAACATGAGAAAAAATAGGAGACTTGTTTAAAAACAAGTCATTTACAGAATTATCGAATTATTTATTGAGTGCTGATTGATTTCTGTGATTTCTGCACACACTAGATAAATGTTTTCTATGCTACGTACACATCAGACAAAATTTTTATATTCCCTCCAGGATTTGGGGGTGTAAAATCAAGCAATCTCTGCAATATTGCAGTATAAATTACGAGCAGCATGAAACCATCCCATAAACACAAACAAACCAAAATATTTCACTGTGATTCAGATTCAGCAAACAGACTGACGGACCATAAGATTAAGGTTCAGTGAATTAAGGCGTGAAAGTGTTGATAATATTCTCATATTGATGATTGCCTGTACATTAATGTATGTATAGAAGTCTAAAAGTCTTGAAACTATTTTGTTGGATGTTACAGAACTGAAGCACCTCATCCTGATCATAACTAATCATAACGTCATACTAGTTGACTTGCTGCCAGTGTTAATACATTTACAACCATGTCACAGAAATGTATTTTAGCAATATATCTCTTCAAAACATTCCACAACAACTCAAAGCCATGAAGAGTGCTGGTTCTGCAAAATCTTTAAAGATATCTTGATTGGAAAAGTTGTCATTTCACAGACGTCAATAAATGTGCACACGTCCCTCTCCCGCGCTTCCCTCCACTAAGAGCAGAGCAATTTAACACGCCACCACTGCGCTCCTAACAAATCGATCCGATTCTTCTCACGTTGTAATCCAATCGGCTTCGTCTGCATTTACAGCGGACAGTCCGGGGTCAGAGATGAAGGCTTCACAGGAAGTTCGGTCAGGGTATGAAGACGTGTTTTCCCTCGACATGCTTTGATTTAATTAAGGCTCATGAATATTCCACTCTGATTAGCATAGCATTAGCATTTTGGCCTCCTCACCGTTCAGGAATCATGAATCTTTCATCACCCGGTCTTCCCTGAGCAAACTGCACCATGGAGCGTCTATACCTCTCTTTAATTACTCTGAAATGTAATTATTCATGTAAATATCTGCTTTTCCCACGGCTAGCAAGTGGAGCTCAGGGTCGCAAGCCAGGAGGAAGTGTTGACACGTCTTTTTTATTATGCGAAATAACGAAGGTCATCTCAAGAGCCTGTCCATGTTTGTTTGTTCACACACAATGTCTCTGAAGTGTAATTGATTTTCTTTTAATTAACTGCATTCAAACTGAGGAGAAGTGAAAAAGAGGTCAGGATGGAACTTACAAATCAAACGTTCCCATTTGCTTACAAGTTGAACTCTTTTAAAAAGCTAAGAACCCTTCATTTTTCAGGAACCATTTTTTCCCTACCACATACAAAAAAACTAAATAGTAAACCTCTAATAAGTACTAAGTATTTAGAACAACACTATGAACAATAATGGGAGGTTTGTACCACATCCTTAACCGTTTAATAAAAAAAGTCTTTTTCAAGAGTTATTTAAAGATTGATTAAATAACTAAAGGATCTTATAAGCTTGAAAATGTCCTTTGTGGAACCCTGACAAGTTCTAGAAAAAAAAAAACATAGTTGAGCATTTTTAGCACATTCCTACCCAATGAATACATACACTACATGAACAGGGTTCAAAAACAGGGTTCTTTAAGGGTTCTTTAAGGCTTCATTGGATAATTAAGGGATTTAAAAAAAAAGAAAAAAAAAAGAAGTTTGTACGACACATTTACCCTGCTATTATTTCACATATACTATTGGATAATGTACGTATCTTTGCCTCCTAACAGGGTTCTATGTGGAACAACGACAGGTTATAGGTATTCAAAAGAAGATAATTACCAAGAAGATAATTGGGAGCTTCTTGCACATTCCTGTAAAGTTAATGCATACACATGATTTGGGAAATGACATCACAATAAATTCTGCCATCTTGGATTTCTGAAGATCACATGATGTACAACAAGGGTTTTCAAGCTACTATTTCTTCATTGAGAGTACAACATACAAACGGCATTTTAAGATTGATGCACTTTGGAGAAAAAGATTTAGACTTTTTTAGACTAGGCCTCAGATTGCTGATCTGGGATCAGTCTTTTCCCTTTCCTACCTTCCTAAAATCGGATATCATAGACAGAGGAAGCTGATCATCTATCAGAAACTTTTGATAAGTTCAGCTCTTTCTATTTGAATAGATTTATTTTTATACCTGCTGAGCCTAAACACTGAGAGCAATCTCTTGAGTCTGTGGATCTGAGCAATCGTTTACTAGAAACTTACCTTTTGATATCTCCAGGTAGTGAAGAGAAAACTATCCAGTGGCCATTTTGTAGCAATCTTTCTCTTGTAGATTGGATCTCGCAGCTGACCAAAAGTGACCATTATATTCATTTTCATCCAGAATGACCCAATACCACCTCCAATTATTCAGGATCCACTACCTAGAGCGGAGTCTATGATGAAAGAGAAAAACATATCAGTATTGTTTTCTTGCCCTTTGACCTCATCTTTTTGGTATCGTATAGCTGCTGATGAAGCGGAATGAGCCGCAGGGTCTGTTTAAAATCTGAAATACACAGTTTGGTGAGCTGTCAGAGTCTGTAGAGAGTGTGATCAAACAGTAATCACCTCTGAAATAAAGCAGAAATACAAACTACTAAAGAACTTTACTTTATTTTATTAATTCATTGCAGATTAAAAGTGGGATAAATTCTCCTTCATTCTGCACAAACATTATGATTTCATGGCCTTGATTTAGTGTCTCATGGCTTCATTAAGTTGTGCACAATCACTCTTGGAGCACGATATAAAAAATAATAAAATGCAAAATAATAGTATGTGCTGGATCAAGTGCTATTCTTATATGCATTGCTGAAAAACGAGAGTGGGAGCTATTTTGTTCAATTAAACCAGTGATTAATGTAATAATTATAACTAGAAATATATATATATATATATATATATATATATATATATATATATATATATATATATATATATATATATATATATAAAATATATAAGTATACTAGACTCCTGTTAAATGACACTTTGTCTCATCTCCATTCTTCTCTCTTTCATCCATCTTCTTCGTCTCTTCATGTCTCTGTACCATGTTACTCGTCTCTCATCTCTTATTTTTCTTCATCCATTTTAAGTGTTTCCTCCTGACCTGCTGCAGGTGTTGGTGGATCTCCTCAGTGAGATGCAATTGAAGTTTCCTTTGATCAAAGGCCAGCGCAGGTGTCGAATTTGTTTTTTACAAACCAGCCAATAGCGAGGACGCATGGGACACCAGGACACGGACGCTCCCGAGGGCCCAGGACCTGATTTGCTAGAGAAAGGGCATGCTGAGGCTAATCTGCACTTTCTTCTAGTTTGGGTATCAGTGATGGGATGCCATTTGGTGTGTGGTGGGTAAAAAAAAATATAAAATTAAAGAGGTATAAGGAGTTTTGAGAATTTCTTTTTAGACTTGGCATGTGTTTAGCAGTGCAGTCCACAGGAGAAAAAGAAAAGAACAAATTTGAAAATGTATATTTTATTGAACAATAGAGAAATCTATAATACTTCCATGTTAAGATTAATTTAAAAGAAATTATTTGCAAAACAAACTACAAGCAGGTAATGTCTAATGATTAGTTTCTCGATGAGGCCATGCCTCCTTCATTATAAGAGTCAGGTATTGAGGCCACACCTCCTTCACTATGGCAGACAGGTACTGAAGCCACACCCCCTTCACTGTGATTATACAACATGGTTAAATATATAGTGCATAAGTACATAGTGTATAAGTGCATAGTGTATAAGTACATAGTGTATAAGTACATAGTGCATAAGTGCATAATGTATAATTACATAGTGTATAAGTACATAGTGCATAAGTACATATGCATAAGTGCATAGTGTATAAGTACATTATGCATAAGTACACATGCATAAGTACATAGTGTATAAGTGCATAGTGTATAAGTGCATAGTGCATAAGTGCATAGTGTGTAAGTACATAGTGCATAAGTGCATAATGTATAAATACATAGTGTATAAGTACATAGTGCATAAGTACACATGCATAAGTGCATAGTGTATAAGTACATAGTGCATAAGTACATATGCATAAGTGCATAGTGTATAAGTACATAGTGCATAAGTACATATGCATAAGTGCATAGTGTATAAGTGCATAGTGTATAAGCACATAGTGTATAAGTGCATAGTGTATAAGTACATAGTGCATAAGTACATATGCATAAGTGCATAGTGTATAAGTGCACAGTGTATAAGCACATAGTGTATAAGTGCATAGTGTATAAGTACATAGTGCATAAGTACATATGCATAAGTGCATAGTGTATAAGTGCATATGCATAAGTGCATAGTGTATAAGTGCATAGTGTATAAGCACATAGTGTATAAGTGCATAGTGTATAAGTACATAGTGCATAAGTACATATGCATAAGTGCATAGTGTATAAGTGCATAGTGTATAAGTACATAGTGTATAAGTGCATAATGTATAAGCACATAGTGTATAAGTGCATAGTGTATATGTACATAGTGCATAAGTGCATAATGTACCAGTACATAGTGTATAAGTACATAGTGCATAAGTAAATATGCATAAGTGCATAGTGTACAAGTACATAGTGTATAAGTGCATAGTGTATAAGTGCATAGTGTATAAGCACATAGTGTATAAGTGCATAGTGTATAAGTACATAGTGCATAAGTACATATGCATAAGTGCATAGTGTATAAGTGCATAGTGTATAAGTGCATAGTGTATAAGTGCATAATGTATAAGCACATAGTGTATAAGTGCATAGTGTATAAGTACATAGTGTATAAGTACATAGTGCATAAGTGCATAGTGCATAAGTACACATGCATAAGTGCATAGTGTATAAGTACATAGTGCATAAGTAAATATGCATAAGTGCATAGTGTATAAGTACATAGTGTATAAGTGCATAGTGTATAAGTGCATTTGTGTATAAGCACATAGTGTATAAGTGCATAGTGTATAAGTACATAGTG
The DNA here is from genome assembly GCA_012411365.1 of Ameiurus melas. NCBI lineage: Eukaryota > Metazoa > Chordata > Actinopteri > Siluriformes > Ictaluridae > Ameiurus > Ameiurus melas. The sequence continues at coordinate 22,498,037 of CM022753.1, forward strand.
CACAAGTACATATGCATAAGTGCATAGTGTATAAGTGCATAGTGTATAAGTACATAGTGTATAAGTGCATAATGTACAAGTACATAGTGTATAAGTACATAGTGCATAAGTGCATAGTGCATAAGTACACATGCATAAGTACATAGTGTATAAGTGCATAGTGTATAAATACATAGTGCATAAGTACATATGCATAAGTGCATAGTGTATAAGTGCATAGTGTATAAGTACATAGTGCATAAGTGCATAGTGCATAAGTACACATGCATAAGTGCATAGTGTATAAGTGCATAGTGTATAAGTACATAGTGCATAAGTACATATGCATAAGTGCATAGTGTATAAGTACATAGTGCATAAGTACATAGTGTATAAGTACATAGTGTATACTGTGTCATATGGGACACAACTATAATCTTAATGAAACACCCAGATTTCCTTATAAGGCCTCAGAAACACAATTTCTGTGCTTTCTGCAGAAAGACATTAGCGTGTTTTGCAGTGTGTGCAGAATACAGAACACAAAAGGACATTGTAACAATGTGTGTGAGTGTGTGTGTTGAATCTGAATGGTGGTGTGATTATGTAGGAGTTTTATCTGAACCCTACACAGGATTAGTGAGTATGTGATTCTGAGAAAGGAGTGTGTGTTAACTGTTAACTAATGTCCATCATTTCTAAAGAGTAAAATTGGTGGTACAAAGAAAATACACAAGTCTGTCAGTCCCAGTGCAAGAGGCATGGCCTCTGTGTCTGTCAGTCACAGTGTAGGAGGTGTGGCCTCTGTGTCTGTCAGTCACAGTGTTAGAGGCGTGGCCTCTGTGTCTCTCAGTCCCAGTGCAGGAGGTGTGGCCTCTGTGTCTCTCAGTTCCATTGACAGAGGTGTGTAAAACACACACACACACACACACACACACACACACACACACACACACACACACACACACACACACACACACTTCCTGTTCATGGATTATTAATAGCTTCTGGTCATTATTAGCTGGACCTTTTCTCTGCTTTCTGTCTCTCCATTTCGGAATTATTTTAGCAGAAGGAATGATTAGAATTCCCGAGAGCTGGATGGAGTCCTGCGCCTGGCTGGTGACAGCTAAAGCACAGAGACGGTGGAAATGAAATGCAAATGTTGCAGTACTTATCGGAGGCTCAGTGATGAGTGAAAGCCTAATTACAATGGACAATGTGTGGGTGAAAGGTGTTCACACAACACACACACACACACAGGCAGTCACAGAGAGGAGCATAATTAAAACAGTGTCACTCATTAGAACTTGACTGTCAAACTCCTGTTGCTTGTGTCAAATACTTTTCCACCACATTTGCAGCTGCACTACTGTCAGAACTGCTGTTCTAGAAAATTCATCAACAGCTTCTGACCATTCAGAGTCCAGAACTCAGAATCCAGAACTGGTGTAATGAATATTAATGAACATTGGGATTATTGATATTCATGACCAGTGGGTCGTCTCAGTGAATATAAAAGATCAGAAAACACTATGCAGGCTGTGTGTATGTGTGTGTGTGTGTGCGTGTGTGTGTGTGTGTGTGTTCCATGTTTCAGCGTCACATTATAACTGGCCTTTTCTGCTTTTAGCTGAATTTTCCCCACCACTTTCCACTCCACCGGTTAGGAAATTGAGCTTAGAGTGCCTCTGTGTATGTGTGTGTGTGTATGTGTGTGTGTGTGGTGTATTTCCTCCCCCATCATCACCTCCTTTGCTGTGTTTAAGGAGCACAGATAGAAAAGGGGTGTGAGGCAGTCTAGCATGAAATTGTAATGCGGTAATAAGTATCAGAGCTCAGAGCGAACGGAGACCAGTGTGTGTGTGTGTGTGTGTGTTGT